>JAWZYV010017053.1:0-36661 GCA_038373885.1 Cheiracanthium punctorium | reverse complement strand
AAAAAAAACCTGTGCGGGGGGGGGGGGGGGTGGACAAGGGGGTTCCCACCCCCTCGAAATTTAAAATTTTGTTATCAAAACAATAATGATGATGCCTTTTTGTAAAAAATTCAGCCTTTTTCACCGTTTGGCCATCATCCAAAGTTTTTGGACCCTCCCCGAATTTTTTTTTTGGGTACGGCTCTGGCGAAACTGGCCCCGAATAGGAATCTATGTTAAATGGTAAAGGGCTCTAATAGTAGTTGATCAAGTAGATATTAACTCTATATATGTTTGTGGACACGGCACCATGTATACGTGGCCAGATACCAGTTATGAATCAAAAGAGCCATATATATGCTTTCGGCAATTCCTTTTTAATGGTCGACCACATTCCCATTATAGAATTAGTGTGGGTACTAGTTACAGGATCCAAATAATGTAGGTTGTGGTTGACAGCCAAATGCTGAAAGTCTTTATCTTCCAAACAATTTGCCCTCTAACAGTCTGAAATTATTGTTGAGCCAGGCAACACCCAATCCCTTATGATAGGAAGCAGCGTATCTTTCATTCGGTCCTTAACCACTCTAAAAAAACCATTTGTTCGAGCCCCTTTCAACCCCTCCAAACACCCACATTCACTGACTATCCTCGGAACAGCTTTAGTATGGTCCCTATGAAGAGGATAGGGTACAGCTTTAGTATGGTCCCTTTGGAGCGCTTTATTTTTGGCAACTTTTTTGGCGCGATAAAGGATGCCAATATGGTAACCCCGCCGTCTGATGATCCAGAGCAGTAGATTCATCCGTGACGTCACGGTTTTGCTAACGTTTTCCTCCAGCGAATCGGGAGCGTTTGTCCCTTTATTAAACTTTTGGAGACCCCTTTGCCAGTATTTCGCGCGGGAGCTTTGAGTGGTGGAACCGCCATTACGCTTTATGGTTTTATTTTAATGGCTTTATTTTAGATTAAATTTTATTATTTAAATATTACTGAAATTTAAAATGGATGTTCAGGTTAATACTGACTGTTTATATACAGTTTTGTATGAATAAACATTCTTTTGATAGTATGTATCAGGTTAATATTTTCGTTCTCGATTGTTTATTTGTTAAGGGTAGAAGCAACAAATAATTACGTTATTAATATTTTATACAGTGAAATAATTTTAGATATTTTGATTTTATTATTTCCATATTGCAATAATTTAGAGATTTTAATCAAGGTATGTGATAAGCATTGTTTGTTTTTATTCGTTATTATTACCTTTGTTTATTTGTTAATGGTAGGAGCAACAAATAATTTTGTTAATATAATATTTGATATTTAGATTTTATTATTTCAATATTGAAACAATTTAGCGATTTTAATTAAGGTATGAGATAAGCATTGTTCGTTATGATTTGAATTAGTTCTTTATTTTGCTTACGCAGTCTTTTGTCAGAATGCTAAAATGTATTTTAATTTTTTTGTCTTTTTTATTTGTTATTTTTGTGAGGTATTGCCTTTAGAATATTATTTGTTTGCATTGTTTAATTTAATCTACTAAAAAGAGAAAGGGGTCGCCAAAAATAAAGCGCTCCAAAGGGACCATACTAAAGCTGTACCCTATCCTCTTCCCTGCTTCATCTTACCGAACTTCGACTCATCTATTTCCACTACAACACCAGGACCTCCTAACTTCATGCACACATAATCGCTTATCATACACACCCAGTAGTGTAGCCAGAAAAAAAATTTAGGGGGGGTTTAGGCACTGATGTAACGGATAATCTACATTATGGATCACATTCTTCATGCCAATAATAGAACTCTACTAAATTTTAGGGGGGTTCCGACCCCCAAACCCCCCCCCTCGCTACACCACTGTACACACCATAGTACAAAAAGAGTCCAATCAGTCGCAGTTTCTTTCAAGATCCTGACATCTCTCCTTACAAACTTTTCGGGTAGTTTCCCAAACCATTCATTGCAAAGCCTTAAAATCTGAAACATACTAATGTGGCTCCTCTCAAACCAAGAACTACCCCTATTACATTCATGCAGATTTACCTTTCCCTGCTTCTTACAAGACCTTCAAAACCATCAATCAACCTTTTCCTTCCTTTGAACTTCATGCATTCTCTACATTTAGGACACGCTCTTTTAGCCACCATGATTCCCTCTCGCATTACCCATTCTGTAAATGCACTCCTACCTTGAACTTTCAGGAATACGAAAAAAGTCTTTCGAGTACTCTGGAGCAGTGTTTTGGACTAGTGATGTAACAAATATTCGGCCACTATTCGGTATTCGGCCTATTCGGCTGTCTTGCCGAATATTCGGTAAGCCGAATACTGAACAGGTATTTGGCCGAATACTTGTGGCCGAATATTTCTATATATTCGGCTGAATAATTTCAGAAAAAAGAGAGAAAAATATTTTTTTTTAAATGCATTTACAAATAATACTGCTTAGTTATACTTCAATGAGTTAATCTCATAATAAAATATCCTAATTCATTGAATTTTAAGCTGAATGAGACATAATCTAATGCAATAATAATATTACAGAAATGGAGACTTTTCTACTTATTGACACTACTTGACTTGATTTTTTAATTTCTTTATTGGGTAGGGGTAGAAGGATTTTTTTCAGATCCTTAATTACAAGCATAATTTTGAAAAGCTGCTCAATATGTTTTGCTCAGAGTCTGTAAAACTCAAAACATGATGCGATTATGTATAGTTGCCAGATTAATGACATTTAGCATAGCATATTTATTAAATTATTAATATTTTAAAATATAATTATGCTGCTATGAGTGTTTAACTTTGTAAAAGATATTTTATCATGACCAATATTTTTTTTAGTTTTACAGATAATATACTGTTGTTTGTTTTTAAGTACCTACAAATAATATAAAATGAATTTTAATTAATCTTTATTTATTATTTAATTACAAAATTGAAAAGCAATATTTTATTGGCAGTTAAAATGAAGTTTTTAAAAATGTAATATTTGGCTGCCGAATATTCGGTATTCGGCCTAAACTATGAGCCGAATATTCGGTATTCGGCCTGAGTTATTGGCCGAATATTCGATATTCGGCTATTCGGCCAAATCACTATTCGTTACATCTCTGTTTTGGACCCGCCCACAAACCCACCAAAACCGGGGTGGATTTAAAAAAAAAAACTGCTAAAAAAAAAAGCCAATAAAACCCATACATATATGGGTTATTCCATGTTAAATCTACCCAGCTCACAACCCCTCCGATGTTTTTGAAACTTGGCACACTTGTTGTACAGGGGTGTAGTGGGGCCGATACTTTCTTGTGAGCCGGAACGACATTCTGAAACTTAAATAAGACATTATTATTGTATGTCTTAACTTATTTAGTGGAAAAAGAAATTCGTGTATACCCTGCTACCACTAACAATATACCTTTTTCAATTCTATGGATGTCATAGTCGTTGAAATCATCCCATTGAACTGATAGCCGAGTCTAGTCCATTAGGAATTCAATTTCCTGCCCTTACTGAGTCTGAAGAAAATAAACATCACCTCATGGATGCAGATAAGAAAATACATAGAACCATTAGATTCTCTGAATCTGTCGATAACAAAAGGAACACAGATATTAAACGCTGAAGTAGCATTACAGGCAATGAAATTTGTGACTTCCCACCTGACTACGACCAGCCAGTGGCGGATTCAGGGGAGGTGCTAAAAGCTTCAGACTCCCCAAGAAATTGTTAAAGGGTAACATTCTGCTTTATTACGCACTTTGGATAAGTAAAAGGAACTTTTTTAAAGAAATTATCCTCTCAAAAAATTTTTTACATTGGCTTAGACTAAAATGTTGCTTTAATGTAAATTTTGTTTGGGTCAAATAAGTGGTTTTTTTTCTTCAAAACTATACATAGCCTTTGATACTGGATATTGACTAAAAAAAGCTGGGTTTTATGATCAGTTGTTATAAACTTGTCCCCCCCCCCTCCTCCCCCTTGGCAGAAGCATGCATTTTGGGGAAAAAAATTTTAGCACTACAACACTGTTGTTGTACACTATAACCTGTAGCCAAATATCAAATTTTAGATTTCTACCTCGTTTTTTTCAAAAGTTACAAATTTTTAAACTTTTTAAAAAAGTAAAAAAAAAATGAAATACTTTACCTCATAAAACAGCCTATAACTTCTGTTCTAATTGTGCTACTGAAATAAATAAGGACTCATTTTAAACCTCTTGGTGTGAGCTTTCCAGGGATATGTAACATGATGCCAAAACTGGAATATAAATATCTAGGTCACTTGACCTTTAACCTTGAATATCTCAAAACATGTTCCTTTCGTTTTTCTTGATTTTTTTATATGTTAATCACCTGTTATTGTTTTATAAGATTGCATGTTTTAAAGCTATGACTGGCAAAACTTTTTAAGTAATGAATTTTTAAAGAGAACAATGATAGATGTCAGAAGAGCATTACCATGTACTATTTTTCTTTTCCCCATCACTTATCAAAACAATCTAACAACAATTCTAATTATAAAAACTGTGCCCAAATTTACGTCTTTAATCATTTATGAGTAAATAAATTTTCATTTTATTATTATTAATGTTGTCTCTTTAAATGAAATTGTGTATAAAAAACTTATATATTATAATGTATAAAAAGGTAATTTGGGTTTTACTAGTTTCGGTATTGTTCAAGCGGGTACTTTCACTGTAAGTTTTGCTTTCCTGTCTTACTTGCCATGCACGCTCTTGGAGCTATGTTTTATTTTTTTAGTTAATTGCCAGATACCAGATCCTTGATTCTGTGTTCTTTTTAGCGTACACGTGTCCCCATGCCTTTGTAGCCCCGGATGCGGGTCATGTTGGTAAATGTGTGTGGTTCGATTAGAGATAAGAGAGAGGCGGAGTTATGTCTTTGCAAACCACGTGGTGTGGTGAGCGTAAATACACCCGCACATCGAAAATCGGGAGACTTCTGCCACTGGAACTGCTTAATTGGTCCACGCTGATTTTTGTACCCGTCTCCCCTCCCCTCTTCTCATTCTATATTGTAACTTAAATGTAATGTTCAATAAACCATATTACCTGCCTTAACTCTGGAACTTTACTGGAAAATCTGTTGAACAATACCCAAACTAGTAAAACCCAAATTACCTTTTTATACATTACACACACACATATATATATATATAAATATATAAATGCTAAGTTTGTCTTAATGCTAATTTTCCTGCTAAATGCTAGATTGAAATTTTTTATACTCAATTAATACTCAATAATTGAAAAGAAAAATGAATGAAATTAAATAGAGAAATGTTAAACTTTTAAGACTTATTTCCTAAAATAATTGGATTTAATCATAATTATTTAAAAATGTTTTTTTCCTAATGGCGGGCACTTGCTGTGAGGCATTCAACTCTACCGCGGCCGAACGCGTTGGTCATTACAGTATGGGTTACATAGTGTGTGCACCAACATTGTTCCCTGTAAGCAATTCAAAAATAAATATGTGGAGGACTTCTCAAAAATTTAAAATTTATGTACAGCGGTAGAAAATAATAAACCATAAAAACACAGGTCTAAAAGGCTAATTACTTTTTAAAGTAAAGTTACTTAGCAGTTGCTTTTTAAAGTAACTTAGCATGCTAAGTAATTTTTTTTACTCTTTGGACAATAAAAAGAGCCTAAATGTGTGTGTGATATTTTGAATTCTACATGTAATTTTATGTGACAATTACATGTAGAATTCAAAATATCACACACACACAAAATAAAGTTTTTATAAACACGGGAGGACTATAAACACAATCTTACAAACACGGGAGGGAATTGTATCACCCCTGTATAAGTACATATTTTATGTATACAGTACAGGACCAATTATCCAGAATCGGTTTTACCCAACCCTTTCCATATAACTGAATTTTCTGGTTTTCTGGAATCGACCGGTAGCACCATCTATTGGCAGTTTTCATATTTAAAAGTTTTGTATACAGCTAGAGGTTTGCGCCGCACAAAAATTCGTGGCAGCGGTGTAATGACCTCAGAAACCCGGTGGCACGCCGCGGCGTGAAAAAGTTATTGAAAAAGAGCATAATGAACATGGGCGTATGCGTACAAACACACACACACCTATGTATTAACTGACGTTAAAAGATTTTTTAAGACTATGAAAACTAGTCTTGAGTATGAGTTTCTGTTGCTGTGCGATTACGGCCAATTAGCTACATGTGGGCTTTAGGACGAGGTGTGGAGTGTTATCCGTGGGGGGGGGGTCTTTCTAAGGTGTCTTAGCACATAGCAACTCAACACAAGCATTTCGGAGTAAATGATGGAAAACTTCAAACAGTTAGGTCGGCGGATGCGACCTGGGTTTGAACTAGGCTCCTTCCGTCTCACATTTCAGAGCACTATGCGCTTGACCAGTGGTTCGGCTCCAGAGTATGAGCATGCCGTTTCGGTGCACTTTTAAAACATTTCTACTGCAAAAGAAACAATAGATTTTATCAAACTCGCATAAGCTTATATTGCTCTTATATAGCACATTCAGCACTATATAGCACATTCACGATACATTTAGCTGTTAGTGTACAATTGATACATTTGCTTTTAAGTGGTTTTTTAAGCAATTAAATTACGCCATTGATTCAAAAAATTTAAATGGTATCTAGTGTTATGAGTGTACTACTTACTAATGTTAACCTTTTACAGACCGAATTCAGATCCAGCCATATTTTGAATTCGTTTTCAGCATATTTTGCCTTCTAATGCATCAATTAAAGGATATTAGTCATTTAAATGGGGGACAAATGTTTACATTGGTTACAAAAACAGAATCAGCATAGCTGCCAAACGTTCCGTTTTTATCGGAACATTTCTCACCACCAGGGATAGAATCTTGTGATTTTTTTCGGTTGTCCATTGGGCAATCACTGAAATTATTTTGGTTGCCTGCAAATGAAGTTTCTTGCCTATAAAATCTTCGCTACACAATTTTTTTTAAGAACATGCGACCGTTACAATGAAAATGAGTTGACAAACATTTATTCATAAAATTGAAATGACTATTCGGAAATGAAAATAGAAATAAGTTCAGAATTAAAATAGGAATAGGAAACTGCATTTTCAAGCTCAGGAATAAATATGGGAATAGTTGTTTTTTCCTGGCTGTCCTAAGTGTATCTGAATTTTTTGTTTTACCACCGCCTTGCCTGTCGTCTTCGGAATAATGCAATGAGAGAGGTTGAACGATACGTGGTGCCACTTACGTTTCCTACCTTTCCGTGAATGTAGATAATTTAAATTAATATATTTAATAACAAGAACTCTTAATAAATACTGGTGTTAGAATGTAAAATTGATAAAAACTGTATTATAACATACTGTGGATAAATACTATTTATGGATGTTTCATATGTTTTCCTTCTCTAGATTGTTTTTAAAAAAATCTAAAACAACTAATCACTATTTTAAAAATAGTTTGTTTTCAATTCAAGCCCTCTCCTCCAAAGCTACTAAATTTAGCTAAAACTCATTATAAATTAACAGCTGATTATTTTATACTCTTACCATAAAAATATGGACATTAACTGTTCCAATATATTTTATTGAAAAAGAAATCATCATGTTAAGTATTTCATGTGCCTTTATCATGAGTTCTAAATTTATTAGATTTGGTTTTTCATTTTAAATGTGCTATTATATGCGTGTGTTACTATACAAAATTTTTGTCCATTTTACATTCCAACACCAGTATTTGTTAAGAGTTCTTGTTTTAAAAAATATTACTTTAAATCTTTCGTTTTTCAGGCATCACTTCACATCTCCCTTTCAGCCGTGACCTTCGAAAACAAGGCCTGCTGGCTCAAATATTGAATCATCCTATGTGGGCCAATTTTGGACGTAAATTTAAAATTTGTACAGCAATATCATGATTGTGGTTGCTTATCATCAGTTTACAAAGTTTATTATTTCTTACATTTATCTTGATTTATTATTGATTACGGATTAAATATGACACAAAAAATGCATTAAGAAATTGTGATTGCAACGCCAATGTTTAATACTTATATATATATAATTTTAACTTTTGTTCTGAAGATATGTTTTTAAGCACTAATAAATTTGATAAAATGATGATGAGCAACCAGAATTTTAATTTTATTTTATATATTTTAATTTTATACCTAAATCAGCCTACTTAAGATGACGCAATCCTTAAGCCAGCAGGCCTTTGTTGCGAAGGTCACGTTTCGGCTTTTGCCCACCATTACTTTTTCGGTGGCAGCTGCATCTTAAATCAAGTCCATATTTTTAATTTAAAATAAAATTGTTCATAAATAGCGGTGGAAAATAATCCGATAAAATCCGAACGGTTGGCACCTATGATATAGTGATGGGTAGCTTAAATCTGTGCACTCCAACCTTTTTATCGCCAAGAACTGGTCAACGTTTGATAATTTCACAGCGGCCCGCTGAGGGTGGGAGGGCGAGGGCGTTCAGTGTTTCTAATTTAGACTGGTTTGATTTAATTACTTTAATTTAATTGTATTTAAACATGCCTCCAAAATAAAATACAGTTACACACACAAAAAATAAAAATAAAAATATGAAGTGATGTAGCATTTCAACCGGCAGAGTTTTTGTCTGGAATAGTTTTAAGGTAAGAACATTTATTCTCTATTTTATGACTGCAATTTTAATTCATGTTCTTGAAATCTTTAATAAACAGCAAAAAGAAAAGAGAAATGTTAAAAGAATTACAATATTTCTTCTGTTGCAAAGGTATAAATAAACACAAACACGACAAAGTCACAGAAACCTGAGAGAAATACACCAAAGTAAATAAAATCCAAAGAATTTAATGTTCCTTGGCGGCCCGGTACTATTTGATCTGAGGACTGGGACCGGTCCGTGGCCCGGGGTTTGTGGACCAATGGCTTAAATAATAAGTGAAATATTTAGAATTAATGAAAGATTTATTTTTAAATTAAGCTTGAAGAAGGGAGGGGGTCAAGATAGCTCTGTAAAAAATTTATGAAAATGGCTATTTTTATGATTTTTTTTCCAGTTTCCCCACAAGGATAGAAATGCAACTTGTGTTTGAACAATCAAGTCAACTTTTAATTTTACCTGCTATTTCTTTTCTAGTCAACATTGATAACATTTAATTTTACAAAATTTTTTAATTTGATGTTCTCAATTGAGAACACTAACCAATAAAAGGGTAAGAAGTATCCAGAAAAAAATAAGCAGTTGAAAGTTTAGGCACAATTTTTTAAAAAAGTTTTGAAGCTGATTGTACGCTGCGGCAGGCAATCGGCTTTCTTTGTCTGCGCGCCGGCCTAGACCTCGGCGGCGGTGGCGTGGCGCGCCGGCGTAGACTTCTATATACAGCCTACGTTATATCGGGAGCAATCTATAACAAAAACATAACATGACAGATAAATGTACCTTAAAATTACATTTAAATAAATAAAAAAAAAAACACTTACCTTTTTATTATTTAGTAGTTTCAACGGAACAGCTTTAGTATAGGTCCTTTTTGGCGATTTTTTTGATTTGGCGACAAAATCTTGTCGCCAACCCAAGTTTGCCTTGCCGATGCCAATTGTAAACAATATGGCGGATCGGATGGCGCTGGTTCCGAGATCGTCGCCATTAATTATGCTATGATTAATTTTAATGGCTTTTAAATATTTTTATGAAAAAAAAAATTAAACAGATAACAAGCTTACATGTACTTATAGATTCGGTTTAATAAAATTTAATTACTTTCTTTTTATGTGAAGGGGGCTGTGCCCCCCTCAACCCCCCTTCTCTTTTTAGTAGATTAAATTAAACAATGCAAACAAATAATATTCTAAAGACAATACCTCACAAAAATAACAAATAAAAAAGACAAAAAGTAAAATATATTTTAGCATTCTGACAAAAGATTACGTAAGCAAAAGTAAAGAACTAGTTTAAATCATAACAATCAATGCTTATCTCATACCTTAATTAAAATCGCTAAATTGTTTCAATATTGAAATAATAAAATCTAAATATCAAATATTATATTAACAAAATTATTTGTTGCTCCTACCCTTAAAAAATAAACAAAGGTAATCTAACAAAAACAAACAATGCTTATCACATACCTTGATTAAAATCGCTAAATTTTTGCAATATGGAAATAATAAAATCAAAATATGTAAAATTATTTCACTGTATAAAATATTAATAACGTAATTATTTGTTGCTTCTAACCTTAACAAATAAACAATCGAGAACGAAAATATTAACCTGAAACGTACTATCAAAAGAATGTTTATTCATACAAAACTGTATATAAACAGTCAGTATGAACCTGAATATCCGTTTTAAATTTCAAAAATAATTAAATAATAATAAAATTTTATGTAAAATTAAGCCATTAAAATAAAACCATAAAGCACATTGCCATAAAAAAATGCAATGGCGGTTCAACGACTCAAACCGTGCGGGGCGCGGGTTTAAAAAAACGGGGCTCCAAAAGTTCAAGAAAGGAACAAACGGTCGCGATTCGCCGGAGGAAAACCAGTACACCTGTGACGTCACGGATGAATCCACTTTTCGCCCGAGGTTAGGGTTACCGTGCTCTCCGCTCCGGAGCATCCGACGACGGGGTTACCATATTGGCATCCTTTATCGCGCCAAAAAAAAGTCGCCAAAAATAAAGCACACCAAAGGACCAATACTAAAGCTGTACCGTTTCAATCATATTGCAATAAAAAAATGACAAAATTTTTCTCTATTAACATGCCCCCCCCCGGAAAAAAGATATTTAAAGATTACTTTAAAAAAAATAAGAATAACTGAATTAAGCAGAACTAATTTTTTTAATAAACATTTCATCTACTTTTAACTGTTTCAAATTAGTTTTCTGCTTGCAGTTCCAATATTTATTACATAATATAAATCATGATTACTTTACACTAAAATAATAAATTGGTCTGTAAAACTTTAATCTAATCTGAAATTTACCCAAGCTAAGGATTTATGTTGTGGCCTACAAACTGAACTGTATCATTTGAATCATAATTTGCACGTGGTGCCGCTTATGATTAAGTAGAACTTCTCAAATCCGGAATTGCTGGGACTTTATCGATTCCGGATTACAGAAATTTCCGGATTATAGAAACTCTGTAATATCAACTATAAAAAGTCCCGCAAAAGCACCCTCATCTATACATATCAGTAGCATGTATAGTTTCCATTTGGGGGGGGGGGGATCCGGTATTTTAATGATAGTTGAATTAATATAAATGTTTTAAAATACATGTTTTATAATAATTGTTTTATATTTTCGGAGTGGGCGCGGCCTGCCTCTGCCCCCTTCTTAAATACGCTCCTGATGTGTATCGTTTATGTATGTCACTCCTATGTATATCGTTTAATACCGAACAAATACCCTTTTATAATTTATTATTACAGTAAAACATACAATTAATCGGCATGTTCAAGAAACACTAATCACTCTTAAAATAAACCCAAATGCAACAAATATCAGAAAAAAATAAAACATCACACAGCATTCAAAGCCTAAAACAAACAACTGCTCATGTGGTCATATTACGTAATCAACTTGCTCCGGCCCAAGTGTTTATTTAACTCTCTTCCCCTCCTCTCCTTTACATTTTTCACTCTTTCATTTTAACGGCAAACGTTCTGGCCTACTTCGGATTCAGCAAATGTGTATGCGCTTTTGACGTAGGTGGATATGATCTTTTAATCTGCTTTTGCCTTTATAGATTCCTTTGTTTTGTTTTTGAAGTGATTGTCTGCTGGGCATGCCACTACTAAAATACTGTTTTTTTTTTTTCATAACTATGCCCTTTTTTTTTAAACGTTAGAACCTGTCTGACACTATTCTATTAACAAGAATAATGTTTCTGTTTTTAGTATTATAATGAAATTGCAAACTTTAATTCACCAGAATTGAATTGGCAAGTAAACCCACCCTGAAACAGGCGGACGAAAATATCGTATTCACCTGCCTCAAAAGTACACATACATCTTTGGGATTTGATGCAGTGAATATAAAACCTATGAGTAAAATAAATAAAAACTGTGAAAAAAACAAGAATAAATGTCTTGAAGTCTTCATTATGTTTGGTGCTGCCATCTATTAGCATTTAAAAAAGAATTTTTTTTTTGGGGTTAATACCAATTTATTATTATTTGGAAGGCCGGATTATAGCCTTTCCTTATTAGTTTCTCCAAAAGCAGATTATGAACTTTAAGCTTTGAAAGACAATGCTGACCAAGAAGAGAGTAAATTGCTTATGGAAAAAAATATCCATTATATCTATTTCTTTATGTTTGAAGCAAGCATGTAGCCAATGAAAGAATTGAAGCTGCAGAAGCAAACATTTTCCCTGTTAAATTTGACATATTCTTTATTAAAAGGAATCGAACTCTCAGGGAAAGAGTACTTGGCTACATTGACTCCATGATAAATCCAAGATTATGCTATTAGGATAAATTACTTATAATTCCTAAACACTCAAACTATGGTATATAGTAAAGAGATTTGGTTCTAAAGACATCAAAGAAATATGATTTGTTGCCCAGCTTATTATGTTTTCTATTATTTATTTGATCCTTGGAAGAATTGCTAATTAAGTATTTTTTCCAATGCTTTCTGAACTAGCACTAATAATAAAAAATGTTAGTTGCTCAGTAGTAAGCCAATATCTGTAAGTCAGCACAACCTTTGAGATAGGTCTTCAAAAGTTGCACAGGGTTCATGCGCTCCTTTAAAACTCCTTAATATTCATTTTACAAAATTAAGGGCCCTTAAAACTCCTAACTATTGGGTGGCACTCCTTAAAAACTCCTTTATTTTACATTCACAGCAGCAAGTGATGTCCGTGATTAACTAAATGTGTAACATGTTTAATGAAAGCCTAAACGCTGCAGTTCAAAAGAAGTAGATGGATATTTATGTTCGATTTTGGCATGGTGAGGACACGCTATTATACAGGGTGGCCATAATTAAACTGCAAATGTTCAAGGTATACTGGAGAGAAAACTACCGATAATATTCCAGTGAAATTTGGTAGCTGCACGTTTCAGAACATGCGCAAGTAAAATATGCAAAGAAAAAAGTGTCATTTTCACCCAATAGATGGCGCTGTACCATATTTCAAAGGTCACTGGTGGCATATACAACTTCCAAAACTGATAGACAGAGCATAGTGACATTCTAAGAGGCATATAAACAATAAAAACATCATTTACAGTTTATCAAAATTCCATACAATTCGCTTCAGTAATTAAATTTTTACAGTAACATGCAATCAAAAATTAAGGTAAATTAAGATCACAAATTAAACAATTCATAAAGACGCTTTGGAAAATGATTAAAACATTATTTATTCTCATTGACACTCATTGGACCTCTTTTAATCGTTTCATATGCCAGTATTCTTTCAGAGTAGCTGAATAATTGCTACCATTCTGATAGAATATCTTAACTAACAATGCATGTTCCTTCTTATTCAGAGTCATTATTGACCATTACTCAATGTGGTCTTGTTTTTACACTGTTCGATGGGCTTAAAATTTGCATATAGGATGTCCATAAGCATTGAAACACGATATAGCGTCATCTATTGGGTGAAAATGGCATTTTTTAAATTGCATATTTGACTTGCGCATGTTCTGAAATGTGTAGATACCAAATTTCACTGGAATATTCCTGGTAGTTTTCTCTCCAGCACCCCTTGAACACTTGCAGTTTAATTATGGCCACCCTGTAATTCAGTTTTTATGGGGCATTCCACTGCAGAGGACACATTATATGCTATTTGTAACAAAACTAATAAACTGAACTTTTCCAAAGTTCTTAATTTGTCAATGAATGGCCCATTAGTTAACTGGAAGGTGTTTTCTTTATTGCAAGATGCATTAAGAAAAGACAACAGTTTACTAGTTAATGTAGGAAGCTGTTGTCTTCATACATTAAATAACAGTTTCAAACACGGCTGTAGAGCTACTGATTGGGATATAGAAAGTTTTCTCTCATCCCTATATTGGTTGTTCGAGGATTTGCCGGCAAGAAGAGAGGACTATTTGCAACTTTCAGAGTCTGGGAAGATGCCATATAAGTTTTCTTAGCATAGGTAGCTTGAAAATTGTCCTGCTGCGGAAAGGGTAATTGAAGAACTTAAGTGTTATAAATCATCTGTTGAGAGAAAAGCCAAACCAAAGAGCAAATCGTATTTGATGTGTCGGAAGCACTAAAAGATGACTCATTGCCAGCAAAACTGAATTTTTTTCTTGATGTAGAAAGATACAACAGCCATTTCTACGAATATTTAATCAGTAGTCTGGAAAAAAAGTGGACTCCTTAAAAACTCCTTAATTTTCATTTTGAAAAATGAGTATGAACCCTGTTGCATATTTATACTGGAAAGTATCCTTTTTTATCTGTAAATTGTAATAAAAATCTTATAAATATTAGAATCTAAAGGTTAAAAAATATATTTTGCCAGTAATTTTTGTCTTATGTGTATATCATGCTTTTTAAAATGCTAACATTTATAAAATAGAAAAAATGCCTCTAGCTTCCAATTTAATCAATGACTTCCTTATTATTATTTTTATCCTTTCCTACATTCTGTATAACACATATGCACTTTATTTTCTATCTGATATGACAAAATTCACATTGAATTAGTGGGTCTATTTTAATAAATACATACTATCTTTAATTATATATTAAACATGAAAATAATTTCAAAATACTTAATTTTTGTTTTCCTCCTTAGTTATTTTCTTATACAATATTTTATTCGTTATACTACAGTATGTGTCTATGTCTTATAAGTCCTAAATTATATCCTAAAATGTTTTTCTTCTAACACAGACTTAAATTTTATTTCCGTTAATGTTTCTATGGAATGTCTGTTTGATTTTATGTAATAATGCATTTGGTTCTCACTTGCTTTTTTTCATATACAATGCAATTTATGGTCCACTGCCTTCATCACTTTTATGACTGTTTATTTTAGTGCTTTGCTTAAAGATTTCTGTATGTATGTATATCAGTTTGTGCGTGATTTGTTTTACTTGTTTGATTATTTGTAATTCTACTTTTTCATTGATTTTTACTTATGCAGTATTCTTTAAGCCCTTGCCTGTGACACCCGAACTCAGTTCAGGCAAATATTACATTTTCTCAAATATATTCCTCAGGCAAGGGGTTAAGGTAACATAATATTGTTTCTCATAGACTTAAGTACTGATGTTAATATACTCTTTGATTGTGTATATAGAATATGCACAGAAAAAAGTGTATTCTACTTCAAATTTAATTTTTACATAACTTTTTACCCTTCTGAGCCTGGTTGTGTGCAGGCACGTATCCAAAAAAACATTTTGGGGGGAAGGTCCGAACAGTAAAAAAGGCAGATTTTCACACAAAAATACTATATCATTACCATTTTAGTAATAAAAATCCAAATTTTTTTGGGGGGAAGGGTCCGGACCCCCTGGACCTTTCCCCTAAATACGTCCTTGGTTGTGTGCTATTATTTTGCTAGGTTTTTATAATGACTTGTTTCTTAATTGCAAATAAGGCAACCAGAAATTAATGTTTTTATATGTGCCAATAATTTAAAATAGATCAAACTGAATAATCTAATAATATGAAATTTGGTATGTATGTGAGGTTTATAAAATATAGGCTCCATAAGACATGATTTTCCAAAGTTTGTAATCCATTAAAAGTAAGGAACCAAAACATTCTTTTTTATATCTTCTCAAAGAAAAAAGTGATACTTATTAACTCTGCTGGAAAATGTAGCTCTCAAAAATCAAATTTAGAACATTTTGATCTTTACCTTCCAAGGAGGGTAGGCGACTACCCTCTATTTTTTTTTACCATCTTTTTAAAAGAAAACGTAGTTATCTATGAAGTCCTTGCTTTTAAATGTAACAAATACTGAATGCCCAGAGAATACCATCAACTCCAAGAAGTTCAGAGATTGCCCAGATCATTCACCTTATCACTTCAGTGTTCCATGAAAGCTCTTTCAAAGTGATGGTGAACAGGTGATAACTTAAACCCAAGAATGGTTTTTAGATGTTTGGAGGGATATTTTTGCAGAAGGCATTTTAAAACTTGTGTCAGTCTTCAACAGCTGCTCAAAGAATGGGAGTATAAATTAAAATGTAGATTTTTAATGGAACTTAAGGAAAGCAAGAGGTATTATAGAATGGCATTGTAACAAGCTTTTTGACTGACATCGATATGTATATACAAGATGATTGTAATTAAACCAACAGTGCTGGAAGGGTTCTATAGATTAGTCTAATTGTAAGGATTTTGTGCTCTAATTTTGGTGAGATTAAATAAGGTGAGGGACAAATGAATTTGAGGGGGAGGGGGGAAATTTGTTCCAAATGTCGCTGTTGTGATCAGTGGCATACCTCAAAAGTTCAAGGGCCTCGCCCCCTGCAAAAATTTTCCTGCCCCCCCCTTTCAAGTATTTATGTAATTACTAATTTTTTAAGCAACCCCTTGCGATTCAAAATGAATAAATATTTATAAAAGATTAGAAACAAAAAACGGAAATAAATGCTAGAATTGGAAGTTTAAATTTATCTAAAACCGATACTTAAATCCTACTATATAGTTATGCTGATCCTTGACTCACTCTCTAACAATTCTGGTCTGACGACATCAAAACAACATTTACCGTCATTAATCCAAACAGATTAAAAAGTTATTGTCTAAAACTGTAATAAAATTCACACCGTTTGTACGATCTGCTTGAAATTTTATGAATTAAAGTCATAATCTTGTATAAAAATGTAATAAAAAATCTGTGCTCCTTTAAAAACCTTAAAATCCACCCTTTCCCTCTTTTAATCGTTTTCTTGCTCTTTTCAGCTCCATTTTATTTCCAAGAGTCAAAAAAGTGAATCATTTGCATGACAAAATGAGCTGTTTCAAAGGAAAATGACATCATACAATTGAGATTCCAATTCCTTTAAAATACTTTTTCCAAATTACAAAGTTCAAATTTTTTCTCACAAATAAATCATCTGCATGGATATAAGAATGGCTGTGTATAAAAAACAAAATATTTCGAACACGAAAAGTTTCTGCACGTTTTTAGAAGTGCATGAAATTTGATTTTGCTATGTCAGGGTTTCTACAGACCTGGAAAGTCAGGGATTTGCGGAAAAAAAATCAGGGAAATTAAGCAGAAATTGTGAAGAAAGGTCAGGTAAATGCAAGAAAATTTGAATTCTGCAGTAAAATCAAGAAAATATTTGCTGTTTGAACCTAAGTATAGAAATTGTTTTATTTTCATTTTCTTATTCAACCTTATAAATAATTTTAAAATGTGTTCTTTATGAGCAAATCTTGTGCAGTTGAAATATGCTTAGTTTTATCCTAAATTATTATCAAACATAGTTTTAGCTAGAATCCAACGATGTCAAATAAGATTCTTATATAGATTAATTTTATTATTATTATTATTTGTTAAAAAAAGGGGGCAAAATATATAAAAAATTATTAATTAAGGGATGTAATGTTAAAAATAGAAATGCAAAATTCGGGAAAGCACACTAGATAAAGTCAGGGAAGAGCATGATAGATGTCAGGGAAAAGTCGGAAGAAAAGCTGTGAAATCTGTAGCAACCCTGTATGTAATAAAAATTGAATATGGAGTTATTTATTTTAGGCGGAAGATTAAATATATTGAGGATCCGTATTTTCATCAATTTTATATTTATTCAATGTATATTTATATATTGAGTAATTTTGGATATATTTTTTGTATTTTCACATTAATATATTTAATTATGCACAGTGTATGAAAAAAAGGTATGTTCTATAAGTTTATATACCACGAGTACATCGGTGCTTATTCATTTCATAAGATCATTTAATCCTCTCAATCAGTAATTTATTTGATGTAAAATAACTTTTCTAAAACTTATTATAAAAGTATCCCATTGCATGCAAATCATAACTTTTGTACTTACTTTTTTTTTTTTTTTTTAAGAAATATCTTTACTAATTTCTTTCTTTGCATCATATTCCAAAATGTATTCTTTTTCCCATGGAAACAAAGTTTTCCTCAAAAGACTTTAAATGATCTATATGTGCTATCCATGCTCTTTACTTAGATTATATTTTTGTTAACTAAGTGAGAGAAAAAAAAAAGTGTTTGAAATGATTATTTATTAAATTTCAGCTCTTGCACTTTCATTGAATGTACTTGTAGTTGTATAACAGTCTACAATACTTAATTATTTGTTTCTCTTTCAGGTACAAAGTTAAATATATATCACTGAAGTGTATTATCACGTGATCCTAATTAAAGTTCAATAAAATGTTACTGTATACCTAGCTAGGAAATTAGCCTTTTAAAATTTTCTTTTTCAAATCCAATACATTAAGTACAGTAAATTTTGTCATTCTGATACTTGTGTGACTAGTAAAACTTTAAAATGATGTAACAGAAATAGAAATTAGTATTGTAATATATTTACTATTTTTAACTGAGAGAAAAGTGCTATTGTTTGAAATGATTATTTATTAAATTTCATCTCTTGCACTTTCATTGAATGTACTTGTATAACAGTATACAATACAATTATTTGTTTCTCTTTCAGGTACAAAGTTAAATATATATCACTAAAGTGTATTATCACCATATGATCCTAATTTAAGTTCAATAAAATGTTACTGTATGCCTAGCTAGGAAATTAGCCTTTTAAAATTTTCTTTTTCAAATCAAATACATTAAGTACAGTAAAATTTTGTCATTCTGATACTTGTGTGACTAGTAAAACTTTAAAATGATGTAACAGAAATAGAAATTGTAGTTATTTTAGTATTAATATTCTAGTAGAAATTATTGTTAATAGAAATTAGTATTGTAATATTTTTTTTATTTTTAACTAAGTAAGAGAAAAAAAAAAGTGTTATTGTTTGAAATGATTATATATTAAATTTCATCTCTTGCACTTTCATTGAATGTACTTGTATAACAGTATACAATACAATTTTTTGTTTCTCTTTCAGGTACAAAGTTAAATATATATCACTAAAGTGTATTATCACCATATGATCCTAATTTAAGTTCAATAAAATGTTACTGTATGCCTAGCTAGGAAATTAGCCTTTTAAAATTTTCTTTTTCAAATCAAATACATTAAGTACAGTAAAATTTTGTCATTCTGATACTTGTGTGACTAGTAAAACTTTAAAATGATGTAACAGAAATAGAAATTGTAGTTATTTTAGTATTAATATTCTAGTAGAAATTATTGTTAATAGAAATTAGTATTGTAATATATTTTTTATTTTTAACTAAGTGAGAGAAAAAAAAAAAGTGTTATTGTTTGAAATGATTATTTATTAAATTTCATCTCTTGCACTTTCATTGAATGTACTTGTATAACAGTATACAATACAATTATTTGTTTCTCTTTCAGGTACAAAGTTAAATATATATCACTAAAGTGTATTATCACCATATGATCCTAATTTAAGTTCAATAAAATGTTACTGTATGCCTAGCTAGGAAATTAGCCTTTTAAAATTTTCTTTTTCAAATCAAATACATTAAGTACAGTAAAATTTTGTCATTCTGATACTTGTGTGACTAGTAAAACTTTAAAATAATGTAACAGAAATAGAAATTGTAGTTATTTTAGTATTAATATTCTAGTAGAAATTATTGTTAATAGAAATTAGTATTGTAATATTTTTTTTATTTTTAACTAAGTGAGAGAAAAAAAAAGTGTTATTGTTTGAAATGATTATATATTAAATTTCATCTCTTGCACTTTCATTGAATGTACTTGTATAACAGTATACAATACAATTATTTGTTTCTCTTTCAGGTACAAAGTTAAATATATATCACTAAAGTGTATTATCACCATATGATCCTAATTTAAGTTCAATAAAATGTTACTGTATGCCTAGCTAGGAAATTAGCCTTTTAAAATTTTCTTTTTCAAATCAAATACATTAAGTACAGTAAAATTTTGTCATTCTGATACTTGTGTGACTAGTAAAACTTTAAAATGATGTAACAGAAATAGAAATTGTAGTTATTTTAGTATTAATATTCTAGTAGAAATTATTGTTAATAGAAATTAGTATTGTAATATATTTTTTATTTTTAACTAAGTGAGAGAAAAAAAAAAGTGTTATTGTTTGAAATGATTATTTATTAAATTTCATCTCTTGCACTTTCATTGAATGTACTTGTATAACAGTATACAATACAATTATTTGTTTCTCTTTCAGGTACAAAGTTAAATATATATCACTAAAGTGTATTATCACCATGTGATCCTAATTTAAGTTCAATAAAATGTTACTGTATGCCTAGCTAGAAAATTAGCCTTTTAAAATTTTCTTTATCAGATCTAATACATTAAGTACAGTAAATTTTGTCATTCTGATACTTGTGTGACTAGCAAAACTTTAAAATGATGTAGCAGAAATAGAAAGTGTAGTTATTTTAGTATTAGTATTCTAGTAGAAATTATTGTTATTAGAAATTAGTATTGTAATATATTTACTATTTTTATGCTGCATGCACACACTTTTTTTTACACAATTTCATCATTAGCAATGTATGTACAGTAGGATTTCTTTTTCTTTTATTCTATTGTAGTTCTTGATGATATCAAAATTGAACCAGAAGAAAATTCATCTGGAATTACTGTTAAAGAAATGACTACAGGTATAAATATTTTATATCATCTTCTGCGTTTGAGTCTTACATTTCATAAAAATTATCCTTATTCCCTAAATTAAGCTTTTTATTTCTTTGTTTTGTTTTGTTTTGGGGGGACTCTGCACGTATGGTAAACTTTTTATTATTATTATTACTATGCCAGTTTTGCTAAGGAATTCAAAGATATATAGGCAAATATCAACATTTAGCACTTTCTAACAACATTGAAAAATGTTTTATCTCTACAAGCACTATCATATATACGCTTTGTTTAATATAAAAAGTGCATATATTAATGCTCTGTATGCAAGAATCCTAGACCTTAAAAGAATCCTTTTAATTTTCTGTGAAAGATTCCAATTACTTTAAGGTAAAATGTTTATATTCACTTTATTTGGAGATGTTCTAAATTAAGATTGTAATTAATCTAAACATAAGAAATACATCAAATCATATAGTTTAGAATGTCGTTTTTGTTCTACATCTAAAATTTAACAATTTTTTTTTATTCAGATGGAGCGCTGTAATCAACCTATTTAGTGGAACAACTCATTGTTATGAAATTAAGTACAAATGATCAAATGTAAACATGGCATTTATTTAAGATATTGGTGTGCTGCATAGACATGAGTTTTTCAAGTTCATCATTAGCTATGAATGTATAACTGGATTACTTTTTGTTTGTTTGCCTGGACTACTAGTTTTTAATTCACAGGGGACACTGTAGTAAACCTATCTATCTGAATAATTTGTAAGAGATCTTATCTTGTGAATTATTTTAATCCCCTTTATTAGAATAACTCATTGTTAGGAGTTGAAATTGACTACAAATGTAAACTTATTTAATTTTAACCTGTATAAACATAAGTAATTTTTTACATGCTCATCATAAGCAATGATTTTGTAACAGGTTATCATTTTTCTGTTGCTCTTTAGTTTCTGAAAATATCAAAATTGAAGAGATAGTTAGTTCCAGTATTGCAGGTACAAAATCTACAGTTAGTCCTAGTGCTGCAGGTACAGTCAACTCTCTTTATAACGAAACTCAAGGGACCCAGAAAAAGTTCGTAATAAAGAAATTTCATTAAAACGTATAACGAAATATATGGTGTTCCATTACAGATTTCGTTATAACGTTACAACCACATTAATAAGCTAGATGCTTAAGATGTGAAGTAAAAATTTAGATACAAATATTAGTGCAATTAAGTCATTAAAGTTGTCCGTTAGTAATAAATAACACATCTGTAACTTAAGCAATTAAACACCAAATTTTGTTTGTTTGTTTCAATTTTTATAAAATAAATAGAAAACTTACATGATTTATTACTATCTCATGCTGTACTTTACAAATGATACTTATTCAAACATACATAATTATCTTAATGAGCCGTGAAATAATCAGTTATGGTTGTTTGTTTCCTTTTCTTTAAAGCATCCTTAGTTATCATTTTATTTATGGCATTGAAATACATGTCGATATCCTTACTGTAAAGTCCTTTGCTTTGCATGTAATGTCCGACTTTTTCAATATATTCAACAGCCTGAACAGAAGAAATAGCACATCTACTATTTTCATTTTCGGACTCATCCTCACTGGGAGAATCTTCTTTTTCCGTCTTCGAATATGAAATGTCAAAAATCAAAAAATCTTCATTTGATTCTACACCATCATCTATATTTAAATACTCATCTATGCTGATTTCGGGCAATTTATCAAACAAGGGTGTTAGATCAACTGTTTCTCCATCAGATGAAAGGATTTCTTCCTGTGACAGAGTATCGTGCGGAACCGTAATACATTTTGAGGCTAGGAAACAGTTTTTATGGTGGAAGCAGAAACGTCTTGCCATGCCCAGTTGATGAGATTTATTGCATCTAAAACATTGATTTTAGATTCTTTTCCAGCATCAACATTCAAAACGACCTTCTGCAGAAGCCGTTGTCTATATTTAGTCTTCAATGATCTGATAATTCCTTGATCTAAGGGTTGTAATTTTGCGGTAGTATTCAGGGGCAAGTACAAAAGCTCTATATTTTCTAGTCGAACAGTTGTATTATGGGATGACACATTATCTAAAAGCAACAAAATTTTTCTATTGCTTCTGCACATATCTTTGTCGAAATTTAAGAGCCAGTCGTCAAATATTACTTTTGTCATCCAAGCTTTTGGGTTGTTTTTATAAATGACTGGTAAAGAAGTAACCACTTTCATGCAGCGTGGAGATTTTGATTTTCCGATGACTAAAAGTTTCCTTTTTTCACTCCCGGTCATATTACAGCAAACTGCGACTGACAAGCACTCTTTGCTTAATTTGCCGCCATGGCACTTCTCACCTTTTAAAGCTAATGTTTGTTGAGGCAGAGCCCGGTAAAATAGTCCCGTCTCATCAATGTTGAAAATGTCTTGCATATCATACTTTGAAAAAAAATCGCTTTTGTCTTTTTTCCAACCATCTATAGTATCATCAGATACAGCTGCTGATTCACCGTGAGCTCTTTTGCACACTATGTCATGCATTTTTTTGAATTTGGACAGCCATGACCTTATCTTTTTGAAGGAAGTTGACACTTTTCCACTTTCGTAACTTTGCATAATTTTTTCTTTATTTTTTAAAATTGTGCTTAAGGTAGAGTGCAGTATTTCGAATTCTTTTGCAACTTCAGATTTCTTAATTTTACTTTCCTCAACACGTTTTATAACTTTTACTTTATCCTCTATGGACAAGGCTTTGTGTTTAGCCGCCCTTTCAATCCTGACTTTCAGCTGAAGGAGGAAACTAACTTCCTTAGAATTGCTAGAAAGTGACTGGCACTGGCACCGATGAAACACTGTAAGGGATAGAACCGAAGTCTTCTACTTAATGTTTACTATAGAGCCTCGGGGTCAGAAAATTCACAGAAATGTAGCATGTGACATACTGATCTATCCTCTTTAGTTTGGAGATAAGAGGTTCGAAGGAATCCCAACAACAGAGATCCCTGAACCTCTTGGGACCCGTTTCCCCTCAGTTCTGTGAATTTACTTGCTACCCTTCTTGAAACTTGTATCTGCCCACAAAAAGATTCCTTTTTTCTTTGTTCTCTGCTACTAGTCGATACCGTGGGCAGAGATCATCCTAGGATGAAAAAGGGGCAGGGTGCTAGTCCTTAAAAAAGGGCAATTTAAGCTTTCAAGGGCACGTCAGAATATAAAGAGGCACTATATGAATATATATATATATATATTACTCAAGAATGTATTTAGGGGGGTCCAGGACCCCCCCCCTGAAATTTTCATTTTTGTTACTAAAATGAAAATGATAGTCTTTTTGTGAAAAATTCAAGCTTTTTTACCGTTTGGGACACCCCCCCCCCTCCAAACTGTTTTCTAGATACGTGCCTGTATATACTAAGCGAATATTGCCATTTACTTTTTTAGAAAAAAGGTCAGCCAACAATACAATGCTTTTTCATATTAAATCTGCATTTATCGTATCTAAAGTTTTTTTTTTTTTTGAGGGGGGGGGGTGAGGAGTCTACATATAAAATAATTGGCACTTAAAATTTTTCATGTATAGCTATATAGGCATAAAAAAATGGTTAACTTACAACAGGAGGTGATTAGAATAGTGTTGACTCTAGAAAAAAAGGGTCGACATGGGGGAAATTTCAAAAAGGGCACCCTGTTCTTAAAGGCACTTTGGGGTTCCACGAGAATGTACAGGTAGCTAACATATATAGACACTGGTTTGAAACTATCTGATCCCCGAAACTTTAACATGTAGAGTTGTAATATGTGTTCTGACTACAATGCATAGTTAGATTTTTTCCAATTTGTCTTAGTTTTTTCCCCTGATCTTTTGGAGAAAATATCCTGTAGAAGTAAGTGTAAGCGAAATAGGAAAAAGGATTTGTTGATAATATTTTGCTCTAAGCATGACATAAATATGCGAATTAAATCTGTAGATAACTAGAAGTTTTTGATTTTAAAAAAAGTTTTAATAAAAGTAATTTTGAATTTTCTGCTTAATTTTTTTGCTCGAAATTACATAACTTACATGTTTATTATTTATAAGAATAGTACATTTATTGAAAAGGTTTCAGAAATTTTTAGCCTGACATGATTTGTTAGGCAGTAGGGGAAGGCAGAGGGACTGCTAATTTATGTTCTTCAATTTTATGACACTATCACTACTGGACCACAATTACTGGATCACATTCATATAGGATGTTTTACCTATATTGGTACAAACTTTTAAACAGAAAAGGACTGTCAGTGTAAGTGGATTAGGATAGATGTGTTCAGCATATAATAAAAATAATAAAATTTAATAATATAAATCAGAATTTAAATTCTTTTGTTCATAATAATTATTGAAGGAGTACCAAGTAAAGATTTTCAAAGTTACCCTTATTACTATTAGACATTTAAAATTGGATCAAACAATTTAACTCATCCATCAATCGATAACTATAAAAATTGGGAAAATTGAATTCTGAACACAGAAGATTGCTAGAATAAATGACATTCATGCAAATTTTGAATTGCATCCAATGGTTGGAATGTACACCATATGAAATCAAATTACTGAAATATATTTGTTCTTCTCTTTCACTTCTAATTTAATGTTTGCTCATTCATGAAAAGTGAATATAAGTTGTTTAAAAAGCACTATTCTTTAAAATAAATAAAAATAATTACTACATGTAAGTTTTTTAGCAGGTATAAAATAAATATTTTTTTTAACTCACAGAATTGTCCAAATGTGTGAAATAAAGTTTATATTTTAAATAATTTATTTTTCATAGCTTTATTTTTAATTTTTTGTAGCATACTTAAAAAGTTCTCTTTAAAAACACTAAATTTTTGTTCTTCAACCTTGCTTTAATACTTAAAGTACTTAAAATAAAAAAAGTATTAAATATTTTAACTATCAAATGTTTTTAATCATCTTAAAATAATTAACATCCTGTTGTCAAAAGTACTCAAACAAATTACATATTAAAAAAACTTCCAGAATCATTTCGAATTTTTTTGTTTTTTAGTTTTTAAAAACTGAAAATAAGCTTAAATTGATGACAGTTAGTTTTATGAATAACTTAAGACACAATTTGTTTTCTTAAGACATTCTTTCTCAGAACTAGCTTTCTATTGCTTTTATTTATTTATTTATTTATTTTTGCTTCATTCATTAAAATGTTGAGAACTTTTTAAAAATCGGAAGATACATAATATGAATAGTTAGAATACCAAATCTTGTCAATAGTCTGATTTACTAAATTCTGCAGTTACTCCACTTTAGTACAATTAAAACTGTTGCGTAATAAAGGGGGGGGTCCGCCCGGGCGGCAAGGTAAAAACAAAGATGGTGGCCGGCAGGACACCTAAAAATAATATGGTGGAAAACTAAACGGCCGAAATGGGGGGCAGAATGCTGAAACTTAAAAAAGAATGGGACGGCAAACTGAAGGACCGCACTGGGAGCCAATAACCCTGGCGCTACACTGCAATAGCAAAAGATCATTATTATGCTCTTAATTTGGCAAAAGCATAATGTGTTTCAATTGCTGTATTCGCAAATCGCTCGATTTTCAGACCGATTTGAGTGGATAAAGCCACTGAACATGGTTGACGGCTGAAGTGTTGAAGTTCCCACGTTCGGGCCCCGGCCGCGCGACTGTCGGTCTGGAGTTTTGGTCGGTTTCATCCAGATGTAAAGTCAATACAAGTTGGAACTCCTTAAAAAGTCATCCAACCAAGCCTAGACAAGAGATATCCCTTGTCTAGGCTTGCCATAACAAACAAATCCCGCAGAATTTTCAAATCGCAAAACGTCGTTTTGCTAAGGCATACTTTCTGTATCATCTGTAATTATATATGATTAGTAAATAACTGTTATACATTAAGAATAATATGTACTAAGAAAGCCGATTAAAAAGAGGAAATCGTTTAGGGGAGGAAATAAAAAATAAACTTGTTAGTGTGCAAAACTATTAAAAACATCGAGAAGAGCAACAGCTGGCGACGAACACTGGAATAATGATTGTTTGATAACTCGCAACTACATATTTATCAAACGTAACTACCGATATTTGAGGATTGACAAATGGAATCAGAAATATTTAGATAACTTTATAAAATTTTGAATTTCCCAAACGTATTTTCTTCCCCCAACTCCCAACTGAAATACCCACGTAGACGTAGTTCTGCCCTGCGATCGGGCTTCTCACTTGAGTCAGCAAAAACAAAACACACTAGGGGCCTTTTCGGGTTACTCGCTCGCGCAAATGAAAACAGACAATGAAAAAGGCATTAACAGTATTTTGATCTGAAAGAATAGAATATTTGAAAAAGGCATTTTAATAAATTACACTTGTGGGAAAGATCCGATTTCATAGACTGTTTCTGTGAAAGGGCCGCTTTCATTCGAACCTATTTTTATGATAGGGTTATTGTACTCAATCGTATTTCTGTGAAGGGGCCGTTTTATTTAACGTATTTTCGTGATGGGACGCAAATGGTATGTAGGAAAAAAAAAGTAGTGATTGTTGACTAATAATAATAAAAATTTAAAAGGAGGGAGGCAGAAAGAAGAGAAATTGGGCAGCTGGGCACTAAAAAGACGATAAAAGAGCCGCCGGGCGCTGCGCCCTGCCAAATCAATCTAGACTCAACAGTAGAATCTGTGAAGGTACTAACTAATGTCAACAAAGAGGAAAGAGATGCCACAACGCAATAAATGTAAACAGAGGGGAGAGGATGGCACCATGAATGAAATCGGGGCTAGAAGAGCGGCAGGAGGGGCACTGTTTTTGGGTGGCAAAAGGGCGGCGATTTTTTTTGAAAGGGCAAGTAGGGCGGGATTTTTTGCTTTAAAGGGCGGGCAGGACGCAGCGCCCTTCAAAAAACGCCTAGGATGAACACTGACCGTGGGAACGGAAAATTCTTTTCCCGAGCTAAAAATAGTTTTCTCTGCTAAAATATTGCCAAAAATATTAAGATAAATACCATAACACGTAAAGCGATTTCGTTATAACGATCGTCTAAACCCAATTTCAAACTAATTTTATTTCTCTATAAAGTAAAATTCGTTATAATGATTTCGCTATAAGGTTTTAAAACTCCTATATTTTAACATTAGGCCAACTAAATAAGAAATCCTTCTTCATTATAACGTGAGCTTCGTTATATCGTGTTTCGTTATAAAGAGAGTTGACTGTAATAATATTTTTATGTTATCCTGCTTTTGAACCATACTTTTTAAACAAATTATCCCCATTACCTGATATAATCTTTGTTGTTGTTGTTTGGGAGGGGGGGGCGGGGTTGATTATGCATGCATGTATGCTATACATTTTGTGGATTTACAGGAAAAAATTGTCATATGTTTACTCTAACCTTTTCTTTTTTTTTTCTATTGAGAGGGACTTTATTTCAAAAGCTAGTGCCTTATACTTTTATGCTGCATGCACACACCTTTTTTTTTTTACAAGTTCATGATTAGCAATGTATGTACAGTAGGATTTCTTTTTCTTTTATTCTATTGTAGTTCTTGATGATATCAAAATTGAACCAGATGAAAATTCATCTGGAATTACTGTTAAAGAAATGACAACAGGTATAAATATTTTATATCATCTTTTGCGTTTGAGTCTTACATTTCATAAAAATTATCCTTATTCCCTAAATTAAGCTTTTTATTTATTATTTTTTTTTGGGGGGGGGACTCTGCACGTATGGTAAACTTTTTATTATTATTATTACTATGTCAGTTTTGCTGAGGAATTCACAGATATATAGGCAAATATCAACATTTAGCACTTTCTAACAACATTGAAAAATAATTTATCTCTACAAGCGCTACCATAAATATGCTTTGTTTAATATAAAAAGTGCATATATACTCTGGGGTATGATCCCCAGACCCCCCCCCCCCCTTGGCTACACCACTGTCAGGTACAAAATCTACAGTTAGTCGTAGTATTTCAGGTACGAATGTACAGTTAGTCGTAGTATTTCAGGTACGAATGTACAGTTAGTCCTAGTACTTCAGATAATAATATGTTTATACTATCCTGCTTTTGAACCATACTTTTTTAACAAATTATCCCCATTACCTGATATAATCTTTGTTGTTGTTGTTTGGGAGGGGGGGGCGGGGTTGATTATGCATGCATGTATGCTATACATTTTGTGGATTTACAGGAAAAAATTGTCATATGTTTACTCTAACCTTTTCTTTTTTTTTTCTATTGAGAGGGACTTTATTTCAAAAGCTAGTGCCTTATACTTTTATGCTGCATGCACACACCTTTTTTTTTTTACAAGTTCATGATTAGCAATGTATGTACAGTAGGATTTCTTTTTCTTTTATTCTATTGTAGTTCTTGATGATATCAAAATTGAACCAGATGAAAATTCATCTGGAATTACTGTTAAAGAAATGACAACAGGTATAAATATTTTATATCATCTTTTGCGTTTGAGTCTTACATTTCATAAAAATTATCCTTATTCCCTAAATTAAGCTTTTTATTTATTATTTTTTTTTGGGGGGGGGACTCTGCACGTATGGTAAACTTTTTATTATTATTATTACTATGTCAGTTTTGCTGAGGAATTCACAGATATATAGGCAAATATCAACATTTAGCACTTTCTAACAACATTGAAAAATAATTTATCTCTACAAGCGCTACCATAAATATGCTTTGTTTAATATAAAAAGTGCATATATACTCTGGGGTATGATCCCCAGACCCCCCCCCCCCCCGTTTGGCTACACCACTGTCAGGTACAAAATCTACAGTTAGTCGTAGTATTTCAGGTACGAATGTACAGTTAGTCCTAGTACTTCAGATAATAATATGTTTATACTATCCTGCTTTTGAACCATACTTTTTTAACAAATTATCCTCACTACCTGAAGTAATCTTCTTTCTTGTGTGTGGCAGGGTTGAGTATGCATGCATGTATGCTATACATTTTGTGGGTTTACAGGAAAAAATTAATGTCATATGTTTACTCGAACTTTTTCTTCTTTTTCTATTGACAGGGACTTTATTTCAAAAGCTAGTCCCTTATGTCATGGAGTATATACATTGTAGAATCAATCAGCATGTTGACTGTATTTCATTTAGGATTACTTTATATGCTCGCATATAAGTTGAGAAATTTAGGTAGGAAAAAAGTGCTTCAAAAGGGGGGGGGATCACCTTATCCATGAGGTAAAAAGTCAAAAATAATTGTCCATGGAAAGAAAACATCATATACCGAAGTAACTATGCAATCGCAACCCTTCAAAGTTGAATGCACTTAAAAATTCTCCCTTCTGTTATCACCAAAAAAAAAGTTCTTAAAAAAAGTTTATGTCATGACAGTAATATTTATTAAGATAATAGTTTTGTTTGCTCTGTACATATTAATGACTTATGTATTTTCCCCATTTTCAAACTATAGGAAAAAGTTAAAAGAACCGACAGAGATGTTAGAAAATGTTAAATTAAAAATATGGACTGTCTAAAGCAGCGGTTCCCAAACTTTTTGTAATAGGACCACACACACACACACACACCATCACCTAGAATTTTTTTTTTTCACAACCCACTACTACAAAGTGATGTAATATAGTCTATACAAAATACAGCATAGGTTTTTCACATGCCTTTTGGAAAAATAGCCACTGGCGGAATGTACATGTAAGCCTATTATCTTATTTCAATACAGGCCTACATACAGGGTGCCCAACAATTAATCAAATATTTGAATTGTTTAGTAAAAGAGTTTGAGAAGAGATAAGAAAAATATTTGCTTCACATATTAGTTCACTTATTCCGATTTAATGCCCAAGAATTTTGAAGTGCTTGCCATTACTTGCAACAATATGGCAAAGCCTATAAGATCAAGTTTATCCAAAACTGAATTAATAGTTCATAGTTTGATGGCTGAAATTTCAGCAGAAAAAGAAAATCCTCTGTTCGATGGTCAAATTCAGCATTTTACTACTGCAAACTGCTTGCAAAGACAAACTTTTACTGAAAACTCGTATTACTTCAAACTCGTTTCGTAAATTGTAAACCACATAGTGTTGCTTCATCAAATGTTACGTCAGTATAACGTCCCAATAAATAGTTATTGCAGTTTCAAATTTTTGGGGCTATTGTTAATTACTGGGCACCCTGTATGTTCTTAATTTCACTGTCCAATTTTTTTTTTTATTATTTCAATAAATCATAACCTTCAATAAAATAAGTACTGATTTCCTCAGTTCGTAAATTTAAAACTTAGTTCAGAAAGGCAAATTCTTATTTTAGATTCACAGAGTTTTGAAAGGCATATGTTACATAATTGTGTACTTGGCGAACTACTACACAACAATAACTATCTATAAAGACCTTTTGCCACTGGAAAACCATTGTCGGCATGCATTATGTATGCTATTTTTCCATATTGGATGCAAAAATTTACTTGGTTTTGGAAAAATCGTTGGTGGAATGAGAACTTCTAGATATTTTATAAATGCAAAACTGGAATTTTTCTTTAAATAAAGCAAACTGATGGTCTGCACAACTTGTATAATAGTGTAGCTTTTACTAATGGTGTTTAAAATATAAATCTGTTTTTTTAGACCTTCAACATGCAAAGCAGGTAAAATAATTTATGGTAGTTTAAATATACTTATTTCTTAAATAATAATAATAAAACAGGATAGAGAGAGTGTATTAATTACAAAAAATAAATAAATTGATATTTATAACTACCATAATTTCCGGCTTATAGTCCGTGGATTATCTACTAAAAAAGATCAAAATTTATCCAGTGCGTATTATGCATCGCTGCATACTATCTACTGAAAATTTTCCTGAAGCCTTCAGTATTTACAATAAAAAACTATTTATAAAAACAAAACAAAAGTTCATTTCTTTTTTTCCAGTAGATTTAGACCGTGAAAAAGATTTAAGTCTGTTAATGAATTACATGGCACTGCAGTCATTCAGTAGATTTCTTGAAGATGGGGGAAAAACAGGGACCATTGTGGGTCATACGTCATATGCTTCCGGAAACAACTTCTGATTGGTCTGTCTGCTCTAAATGAATTGTGTGTGACATGGGAAAATTTCATCAAAAAAGTTGGCATCACTACTTATTGAGGCTCATGAAGATCATTGTTGAAAAGATTCACACGAAACTTGTAGAAATGTCGAAAAAATGCATTAGCTATTCAGCTGATTTAAAACTGAAAGTAATCAGTAAAGCTGAAGAATTTGGTAATAGGGAGGCTGGATGACTATTTCAAGCCGATGAATCCAACGTAAACCTATGGAGAAAATCTAAAGAGAAGTTAGAAAATGCCAGGAACAAAAAATGTAAAAGTTTTCGGTTAGCCAGCCAAAATGGCCTGAATTAGAAGATGTGCTACATCGCTAGATTACAGAAGGAAGAAGTAAAGGGAACCCTGTATCTACAGTTAAAATAAGAATTAAGGCTAAATTGATTGCCGAAGAAATGCAGATTAGAGGTTTCAATTGTGGCCCCACGTGGTGCTACCGGTTCATGAAGAGAAAGCATGTTTCTGTACGGAATCACTTTACTGTTGGACAGAAACTGCCAACTGACTGGGAGAGAAAACAATATGAGTTTTTACTTTACACCAAAAAGTAATAGCTGAAAAGAAATTTACTTCTGCAGAAGTATTTAACATATTAATAAACTAGCAGCATGGCCCGTGCAATGAATGAGAAATGCCGTTTACTTTAAATATAGATTGTAAAGGGAAGGAATGTAAATCCTCCCGCTGGAATGATAAAAAAAAAAAAAAAAAACGGGATTTCCCGCTGCAACCAAAAAAAAAAAAAAATGAACACTGCACCTAATAGAATACAGAGGCTGCCAGGAATTGGACTTGGCTTAGGCTGGAATGTGAATCATCCCGCTGCAATGATAAAAAAAAAAAAGGACATGGGTGTTCCCTCTGCAAAATAGAAAAAAAAAAAAAAAGAACAAAGCACCCGATGGCGTAGAGGCTACCGGGAACTGGAAATGGCTAGATTTCTCCTCTTCTACCTGTCTGTGTTCTAACAGTCATTTATCGCTAATACCTATGCAACTCATAAAAACAAATAGAGCCCAATCGTCAGTATGAAATTGTAAAGGGAAAGAATGTGAATCCTCCCGCTGCAGCGATAAAAAAGAGACATGGGACTTCCCACTGCAACGAAAAAGAAATGAAGCATGACATCTGTTGACGTACAGAGGTTACCGAAAATTGGACGTGGGTAGGCTGGAATGAGTATCCTCTCGCTGCAGTGATAGAAAAAAGACATAGGATTTCCCACTGCAAAGAGAAAAAAAAATGAACACAGGGCTTGCCAACGATCCGAGTTACCGAGAATTTGATGTGGCTAGGCTTCTCCCATTCTACCTATCTGAGTTCTAATATGTAGTCTTTTATCACTAATGCATATGCACCAACGTAAAAAAAATAAACAATTTCCAGTCATTAATATAATAACCAGTCTGCCTGAATTCCGCATAGTGGTGGCGCAGAGGGGAGGGTTGGTGGATTACATTAGCACGGTCGCCGTCTCATCTCTCTCTTTCAATCTCCACTAAGGCGACCATATTTCTATAAAAGTATTTTGGGGACAAATCAATTGTCCTCGAATCCAGGGAAAACTTGGAGACACTCAAAAATATTTTTGAGGACTTATTCGAGGACACAACATATTACCATGTATACCAGTATGCCCATACTTTAAATCATGACTGATTTTGATACTTAAAAATGAATTCTAATAGTTTTTTATATCAATTGTGTATTCTTATTTCTAATAAATTAATGGAAGTATTTCATTCATTTATAAATATTTATTTAAACCAGAAAAATGAAAGGAACACCATGTTGAAATATTGCAATTTATTTAAAATTTATCTCTTGTAATAGTATTTGTATTTTTCAGAAGACATTGCTTTTTACATTGGCTAATTTTGTGATAATTTTTCGTGAAACTTTGTACACCCTCTAAAAAAAGTATTCCAGTGCAAGAAAAATGTTGTACGCAAATTTCATATTTAAAACATGATTCTTCATGAAAAGTGATTAATCATTAACAAAACTAAAATAGGAAATTTGGCTCATAGTCGAATACTTTATTGAATGTACACGCTATACACACACACACACAATGACAACAAACATTTTCAGGGATCGAATTTTGTTGTTTCTCTGAGCGAAGGCACTTTTAGTAGTTTTATTTTATTTTATTTCTTCAGTTTTTTCTGAAATAAATAAACTAAACGGAAACTTTCAGGGTAAAAGCACAAATCTTTAAATTTGGGGACTTTTCGCGTCCCCAAGAAGTCAAGTATTTTTGATGACAAATTGGAAAAACGATCTATATTTGGGGACTGTCCTCGAATTTCGAGGACATATGGTTACCTTAATCTCTACCTCTCTCTTTTGAGATGCCAGAAGAAATTCCTCCCTCCCGCGAAGCGCGCTCACAGTTGAAGCGACCTTGAAAACCAGAGGGGGAAGTTTGCGACTTTCATTTTTAGGAATTTGCAGTCCATAGAGAATTTTAACCTGCGATCTTTTCAGAAAAAAATCATATAAAAAAAATCTAATAAACATTTCTGCACGGTTCAAAATTTAAAGGAGGGAGAAATAAATGTTTAATAAGCGGTAGAAAGATGGAAAATTTTTGCCCGTTAAGTTTTTCGATGCGACAGTTTAAAAATAGCATATTTTTAAAAGCCGTACATTTTTCTTCAAAACGTACCGTTTTCTTCAAAACAGGATTTCCTTTAAAAAATTCCCAAAAATCGGCAAATGTAAGTACGATTTTGTAACAAATTGTATTTAAAAAAGAAAACTCTGTAGTTTCCGATGATATAAAAAATATAGTATTCAGACAGAAATTTAGCTCGCGATAACGTAAAATGCGAAGAAAATGGCCAAAAACCTTACCCGATTAATTTCATTTTTACGGTATTAGCTTTCTCTTGTCCTATTTAGTCAGCGTGCCAAATTTGGTCCAGATCCGTCGAAATGTCTGGACATGTATAGCGAACAAACAAACAAACTCTTCTCTTTTATATATATAGATAATTCTCTGGAAAATTGTCATTATTTTTTAAAAATTAAATCATTTATCAAATTTTAGCTGAATGTCTGTTCAATGTATAATTTCAGAGAAGACATTCTGAAAATTCTCATAGTTATGCAATTATAAGTTTATTTCCTATCCTGAGTGAAAGTCAACCGAAATCCTCTGTTTTCGGGTAGAACAGCCTGAAGTGCACAAATTATCACATCCATGCTGTACGATACTGCAGGTGATTTTTGCGCCCTCATTTGTGGACGTAGGGTCTGAAAAGGTTAATCTAAGTGTTGAAAATATTTCTGCTATTGAAGCTGAGTAAGCTGCAACAACTAGTCAGCCTATTCAAAAATTTAAAAAATCTTTAATATTCTCATTTGTAGAGCGTTTTTTCCGAAATACTTTTCCAATATGTAGAACTAGTTCTTTATTAAGTTATCCATAAACACTGATGATCATATTTGCTTATTTTTAATTCTGAAAGTTCAGAAAAAGAAAGAAAATTCTATCGAATGCCCTTTCTTATTACGTCCTCCATGGGAAGTCATGTGATCTTGTTTGTATCATCAATGGAAACAGCGACAACAACAGCTGGTTTTTTTTTATTTCATAGGTAATTTGAATCACTATGGCATAGTAAATTTGAAGAAACATTTCATTAATTCAGATTGAAATACTCCCAATTTTAACTTCCATCGTCAAAGATTTCATTTTGATAAAAGGTGCTGACAGTTTTACCATATAGACTTATGATTGGGTAACAGTTTCCTAAGCCAAGGGATGCCTCAAGTCACCCCTGAATATTTGGCACCTATATGTGCTGCACGCTGCACACATCGCACACATGGGCGGTGCGGCCCTGCCACTGCATCCAAATGTTTTTCATAATGACCTATGATAGCCATGTCTTTTGTATAAAGCCGCTAATGACTAGCATGACCATCACTTATCTTTTGTTGGTTAACAGTGCAATCCGGTGACCCTTCCTTTCGAAATTGTAGTGGAAAAGGTCATTACAAAAGTAATTGACAGCTAATCGGAGGCGGACACTTTAAATTCCCTGCTTACCCTAGAAATGTGATCTCGTTTGCTGATTCCTTCAAAACCTGATCAACGGATTCCCAGCTGCAGATAATCACCCACTTCTGTTTGAAAATAGTATAAAATTCTCTTCAAAAGGGTAATGGAAGGGAAAATCATGGTTTAGTCAGGCCATTTTCATTGAATCTTTTATCTGATTACAAAATTTCCTTCACTTCTCTATAACAATATATTTTTTTTTAAATCCCTGACGAAACTCCCCAGTCATCCCTGACAGGGGGTGCATGGGCCCCCACAGTCTCCCGCCTGCTTGCACCACCCCTGGTTTATTTGCTACATTGCTCCTGCGCAGGCCCCAAAGCTGTGCAGCAAAAAAATACAAATAACTTAGATTTTTTTTTTTTGGATGGGGGATAAAAGGGTTAAACTTACACTGGGCACAACGTAGACTACGTTTGGCTGAGATTCAGTATTTTAAGAACAATGAAAATTCATGCGAAAAACAGGGCAGTGTGCTTTTGCAGTGTTTTACGAACTTTAACCCATCAAAATATCTATTAAAACCTTCATTAAGATTTAATCATAACTCTAAAATATAGATATAAAAGATTTACTTCTATTTTTTTGACTTAATTGAGGAGACATCAGTTGCATTTATGAACCTAGCCAGAGCGCAGGACGTGGACAGATCTCCTCATGGCACTCCAATGTCTCATTACTACACTCACTTTCTCCAAAATTGGATCAAACCACTTCTCTATGGGGGTAGGTTCGCATTCTGATTCATCATGCTGTTCTCTGTTCATGCTAAA
>JAWZYV010017052.1:0-36633 GCA_038373885.1 Cheiracanthium punctorium | reverse complement strand
TCACTTTTCATGAAGAACCATGCTTTAAATATGAAATTGACGTACGAAAATTTTCTTGCACTCGAATACTTTTTTTAGAGGAGGTACAAAGTTTCATGAAAAATTATCACAAAATGATCCAAAGTAAAAAGTAATGTATTCTGAAAAATACAAATACTATTCCAAGAGTTAAATTTTGAATAAATTGCAATATTTCAACATGATGTTCCTTTCATATTTCTGCTTTAAATAAATATTTATAAATGAATGAAACACTTCCATAATTTATCAGAAATTAGAACACACAATTGATATAAAGAGCTATCAGATTTCATTTTTAAGTATTAAGTATTAAAGTATGTGTATACGTGGTAATATGTTGTGTCCTCGAATGAGTCCCCAAATATATTTTCTAGTGTCCCCAAGTTTTCCTTGGATTCGAGGACAATGCTAGATTTGTCCCCAAAATACTCTTTAGAAATATCGTCGCCTTACCATAAGATCGCGCACGTGCAACGCCCCCTACAGAGGAAAAACGCGGCTCTTACTTGTGACGTCACACCGAGTAGGTAAAGCAAAGCGTTTAAATTGGTTTTCTCCTCTCTCCCTGCGCGGGAGAGAGGAGAAATCCAATGGAAACGCTTTTGCTTTACCTACTCGGTGTGACGTCACAAGTAAGCACTGCGGCTTTCCTCTCTAGGAGGCGTTGGCACGTGGCGTTTAAATACCACCAGGTGAGTCACGTGCAAAATGGCTATTACAAATCGCCTACTGTACAGCATATAAGCCACTATGGTAAGGTGAGCAAACGTATGTTTGTTTGGTGATTTGTACCCAAAATGTAAGAAAAAACTGGGGACAGTTTTAATTGTAATACATTGTTTTTTAATTATATTACTGCTGGTTATTTCATTAATTATAAAATGCCCCCAATTTTGTCTCAGATTTGAGGACACGTCCCCACTTCTATGTTGAAAAATCTGGGGAACAAAAGAATTGGTGACAAATCAGTGTTGAGTCCCCAATTCCGAAACAAACATTGGGGTCATTTTATAAATTCAATGATTTTCTGGGGTCCAGCCTCTCCGAGATATGTGGCCGTCTTGCGTGATTGCTACGATCTTGCGTGATTGCTTTAACAGCAGACCTTCGACTTTTGAGTCCCAGGTGGCGTTCAAAATTAACATTCATAAAATAAAGGAAACATGATTGATTTCTGTTTAAATAGGGAAGAAATAACTGTTTTGATTAAATTTTGTCCCCGAATGTTTTCTTTATATATACTGGAGACAAACTGAAAAAACTTCCAAAATGGGAACTGTCCCCGAAAATTAAAAAGAACGGATCAAAGTGTGGAACTGATCTTAATCACGAGGAATGTGACCAGATTTTTTAAAGAAAAACTTGGGGGAAAACAACGTGGTGTTTCCAATCAGGGGCGCAGCCAAGCGGGTGGGGGAGAAAGGAAAGTCATAACTCCTCCATGAGGAATTTTTTGCCATACAAAATGCATATTCTACACTCCCTTATCACATACATGTATGCATATATGTGAGTTGCAGTAGTCGTAACCCCCCCCCATGAAAAATTTCTGGCTTCGCCCGGGGCCATCGTGATTCTACCGGGCCTGCTTGTGCACTCCGAAAGAGGCCTATGGACGTTTCCTCATTGGTTAGATTCGGCCGTTAGATGACGTCTCTAAGTGCTGTAACCAATAAGTGAGCATTCTTAGGCCTCTTTAGATGACTCATCGGAGTGCACAAGCAGGCCCGGTAAAATCACGATGGCCCCGCCACGTTCCCAATCATACAAAATTGGGGACATGTTACAAATTCAAAGCTCTTGTCGAATAAGCTTATATTTCTTCAACAAAAGCATAATTAACAGTCATAAAATGAATTAAACATAATTATTTTTTTTAATTGGGAAGAAATAATTATTTGAATTAAGAGTTTGTCCCCATTTCTGCTTTACATTTTTGAGACAAGTTGAAAAGTTTCTGAAATTGAAGACTTTCCCCAAAAATTGTTGAGATTTCGTCACCTTATTCCTTCCAACACGCATTTTTTTGGCACTGTAGAGCATTTTATTGAATTTAGCAACAAAGAAGACAACCAGCTCGGCATGATAGCCGAACAGTTTGCATTCTCATTTTATTCTTCAGTGAGAGAAACCAGATTCCTAAAATAAAAGAATGTGTAAACCCTCCCAATAAAGTATTCTAGTAAAAGGTATCCTATATTTTATTTCCTATATTAATTTTGTTATTAGTTAATCAGTCTTTCGAAAAACACTTAACTTGAAAGACATTCGAAAAGTTGTATTTATATAGTACAGGATTAATTTTTTTATAACCCAGATAGCCAAACTTGCCCAGAACACTTCCTGAAGACGCCATATAGACAAGTTGACATGTCCATAAAACAACCAGGATTTGACCACATACAATTTATGTCATTATGGCACTATATGACACCCATTGGCATCTTACACACGTCTATATACACGTAACCTTTTATGGTCAAACATTGGACTTGAACAAAAATCATTTAATAATTTTTACCTGATATCTAATGATTAATTTAAATTTAGTGTTACATCTTGATAATGAATTTTTTAATTTATATTTGTACCTAGAAATATATTTTTTACCAACTTTTAAGTACTTGCCAGCTTGAGATTCCAAACCCTAATCACTGAGGTGAGAGTAGAATGTGGTAACCCCTACACGCAATGGTACTTGCTCCAGAACGTCAAAAATTTAAGATTTTTAATTTCGGAATGGGAACTTAGAAAAGATGTAGAGTTTTTTATTTATGGATGTCGTGTTGAGTCGCCAGAGAGTTTTCTTTTTATATAAGGCAATGAGTTTCCGTTTTGAAGAATGCCATTTTTACAAAAAATAATGATACATAAAAAGTTTCAAAATCTCAAACAAAAAATTTAAAACAAACTCTCGAATTTAAAATATCTTTAAATATTATAAATTCATGCGTCGGAAGTATAATATTGGGTAAAAGCAATCACGCAAACTAAAAATAACTTCTCCATATTTTGTCCATTTCTGGATGTATACATATATTTATTTTATGTGATGCCACTGACCTATTGTGAATCATCTATAACTGTGCTCCCACACCTTTTTATCGCCGCGTATTTGTCAACGTTTGATAATTTCACCGCTGCCCGCTGAAAGGGGGTGGGCGTGGTATTGATTTAGCATAAAATCATTCATTCCTTTGCAACAAAGCAGTTCCAAGTATGTAGAATCGCGTGAAATTGACAAACATGAAGTAGAATTACACCCATTTTACGCCAAATTAAAAATTATATTAAATAAATAACTCAAAGTGTGTTACACGAAGTTGACAATTTTCAAATAGTAAGTTCGCTTAGACAACAAGTGTTAAGAATTAGCAATTATTCGTTTTTCCAAAATAGAATAACTAATTGTAACTGATTTTAAAACACCACCTTGGCAATATGTACGATCCGGCAAAATGGTATCTTTCCAAGCAGGGTGAATCTAAACCGCGAGTTCCAAAGAACCCAGTTAGTATAAATAATTCCATGTTAAAACCCAGTATCTTGAAAATGAAAAATAATTAAAATGCAGATTATTTTAAAGCCGGTTTCAGCTGTAGTATTTGCTACCAGTAGAAATATTTGTTTGCGTTAACTATGCATTATAGCAGTTATAGTAAACTTTAGATATTTGCCAGCGAGATGGCATAATGCGTGGTGCTAAATACGCCAATCTGCAAAGGATTATGTTTATGAAAATACGGATAACGGTTTTCTGGGAACCTTACATGAGCAGTAATTATAGGTTGTGAGCTTGTGTAAATCGCCAAATAATGAAAAGTCGCCATTGATGACAAGCTGTCCTAGCTGTTCCGTAGTTTTTATCAAAGAAAACATATGAAGTACTGTTTTCTTAGAGCTTATTATCAACTATACATGTACGCAAGTAGCCAAATTATAAAAAATCGCCATAATTGGCTAATACGCAAAGTGTTCCATGGGTTTCACATAATTAAAAATAGTGCGAAGTGTAAATTTTTATGTTCCCAGGAACTGGCAAGAATCAAGCAATGTGTAGCTCTGTTGGCTCGGTAACATTCTATCTGATTCAACCTTTGGGTTTTGTTTGTTGAAATTATGCCTTTTTTACGAATAAGCCTTATTAGGGGCCGAATGTTTCATACGAAAAGCGAGCGTAGTGAGTTTAGGGGCCTTGGCCCCTAGTATTTTCTAAAAAAGATTTACACGTTCAAGCAATGCTTATAATTATCAGATACACTGTCAAATATATCACTCTTTCACAGAGCCTATATTATTTATTCAAACGCATTTATTTCAATAATTTAACTTATCTTTTGCGTCACGTTGTGCAAAGGGGCAAGTAAAATTTACGTTGATGTTTACTTTGTGTCATAGCATCCAAACTAAGTGAATGTATTCAAATACATTGTGTGTTACAAAGAATGGCTGATTACTGGATTAACATCCTGGGATCAACATAGGATTAACATCCTATACACATTGGACGTTTAAACTTACGAACCCGACAAATAGCAAAATTTTTTGTAAAAATATGCCAATACTAGGGTTGTGTAGAGTTTACCTTAGTAGCAATAACCCATCGGTCGATGAGAGGCGGGTGAGTTCAATCAGAGGAGAACGAGCAATGGCTGATCTCAGCTTTTCACCCCAAAACGGGAAAACTTCATCGGTAACTGGTACAAAATGTCCTCAAACTGGTACAAAATGTCCACAAAATGTCCTGTCCTACAAAATGTCCATCAAGCCGATCATCTTTTTCGATGACTGTGATGAAAGGAAGAAAAAATCGACTGGCAGCAAAATTTTCAGAAAATATCCGTTCTGTTTATTATTTTTTTGTTTTTTCGATGCTAACTTTCCGCTTTTCTGAAAAAAAATCTTCCTCCGCCAGGCCCGAACCCTGAGAGTACTGAGTCACAGACTAACGCTCTACCCCAAGGCCATCCAGACTCGTGATGCATAAGCCAAAGGTTGAAATACCCGTTATTTTAGTCTCAGATTGGGACTTGGGGTGAAATTTTGGCAAAGTGATGTTCAGCGAATTATTCGATTGGTAATAAATTAATTTCAATTTTTAACAATGTATGTAAGTAGCATGATAAATTAAAAAAATTAACTGATTTCTCTTCTTGCTGTTTACATTAATGAGGTTTCAAAAGAATTTAATGAAGTTTCCGTTATTCTTATAATGGAGCTCACGCTCAAATAGATTTTCAATTTTTTAAAACACGTTTTTTTAAATTATTTAAATATTACAAACGATTTTATATAATAAACACTTACATGGGTTTTTTTGTAAATATTTCTTTTGAAATCCAAATTTTGTGGCAGGGGGCAAGGGGGGGGGGAATCCCACTCCCAGCCCCGTCCCGACCTCAATATAGGAAGTTATACGATTAATTCAAGAATTGTTTAAATTATCCTTCGATTATGCAAAGACACATCTAAATTACGCAAATATTTATAGCAATTTCTGTAAAATGTAAACCACTGGGAAACCTGCGAGACCCGATGACCATAGAGCTGCAGGTTCGGATAAAAAATTGTTTGTTGGTTTCCTATCGGAATTGCTCGTCTAGATCACCTCTATGCATGAATGAAAATTCATCTACTGCAGAAAATCAAAAGCGCACTTGCCGATGTCTTAATTCGATGAGTCGGTGAGTTAACCGTTTGACTGCTATGCAGCACAATTGCGCTTTTGGAATGTACACCCTCCAAAAGAAGCATTCGAGCAAGAGAGAAATTTCTTAAGTTGGTTTCGTATATTAAAAGTTATTTATCGTAGAATATGAATTAGGCTATATATGAATATGACTTTCCATATTTCTAAGTTGTGCGTTTTTCAAAAACTCAATTATTATTCGCAAATCTAAAATAGGAAATTTCTCTCTTGTTCGAATACTTTTATTGGAGGGTGTATGAGGATTTTGATGGATAGCAGTCAAACGGTTAACGATGAGTGGATGAACGCCCATGCAGAAAACGAGCAGTCATGGCTACTAGGGTAGTACCAGGTGAATCACCTTTTATTTTTCAGTAGGGTCGTCAGCAATAGGAGATATTTCTGTCACGCAAGCTACGTTTTCCCTTGATCTACTAGTTCGTCTCCTTAATGGTATGCGTACTTAATTTTTTTTACAGGTTTTCTTATATGACTAGCTTTTTCATTTTTACTTTCACTTTTGACAACGTCTGTTCTACTGAGATTGAATGTTGAAATTGTAAATCCATAAAAGATTTTTGATTAGAAAGAAAAAGAAAAAAATTAGAAGAAATAATTGTATTAATGACTCTTCTAAATGAATTACAAACACAATTTAAGTGAGAGATCTGAAAAGTAAAATGTACTTCCTTTTTGGTCAAGACTTTAGGAATGTCTTTTTTTTCTCTTCATTTGTCGTTTTTTGCAATCAGCTCCAGTTGTACGCAATACATTTTCATACATGTCAGCAATCAATAGCTCTTGCAACCTCCTTTTAATCCTTTGAGGCACAACCCTTTCCCAATGCTGAAAAAAGGGCAGCCGTTGCCATCGCACGACTTAACTACCAGCAAGATGGCGGACGATCGAAACGACGAACGACGAACGGCGGCCGATCGAGCCTTTTTTGACGACAGCCAGCTGTCGTCAAAAAAGGGTCTCCAGATCTGTGGCACGCGATGAACGTTTCGATCGTCCGCCATCTTGCTGGTAGTTAAGTCGAGCGATGGCAACGGCTGCCCTTTTTTCAGCATTGAACAATCTATCAAGCTGTTCTCGCATTCTTCCATTTTTCAGCAGATGTCAGTGTTGTTAAAAATAATCGTGGCTATTTTTTTACGGGAAATGACGTGCTAAAAGTAAAGGATTCTCGTGGAGCTATGTCACCCGGAACTATTTTTATAGAAATCAAATCTAGTCTTCATGACTAGCAACAGTCAAAACATCAGAGTTTGGTGTTCCCAGAGCGGGAACACTGCGCGTTAAAGGGTTAAAACAAGCGAAACTCCACATCTTTGTGTTTCGCAATGTTCTATAAGAGCAGAATCATGTTTATTTATTTTTTCCTATAAGCAAATTTGCAACAGAGCAGTAGCATATATAGATTTCCATTTCGGGGAGGGGGGGGCGATCCGGTATTTTAAACCTTACAGTTACTAGAGTTAACATAAATATTTTAAATAGCTGTTTTCTAATAAGGGATTTTTTCTTAACGTGGGGATTTTTCTTACACATTTTAAACATTTTTTCACTGTACACTGCTCACTAATATCTTATAAATTAGGAATTAATGAAAGCTATCTTTTTTTTTTTTTTTTTTTTTTTTTGGATACCCTCTATTGGTCTATGTTTTCAGTGGACTCCATATAACTAACTAATCGATGAGTTAGCTGCGTTAACACATCTCTAGGTAGTTTCAACCAAAAAAACTAGCTGAACGGTTCCTTTACACTTTTATTTGTGTAAGGAGAGGAAGAATACAAAATTTTCAGGTACCTAAAATATGTAGCCCTGGACAAGTTTCCAAGATTACTGCCCTGTTGTCCCGCCCTGGAAGCACTGTTCAACCTTTTCCCTTTGAAACTTATCTGGATTAGACCCACCGAGCAAATCAAATCACATTCTCTACTCAACGTGGGAAGATAGATTATCTCGGAGTATCTAGCAGTGGCGTACCTAGGTTATGGAGGTAGGACATGTGCTATGGACGACACTTGAAAAGTGGCGCAGAGTTCTATTGCGAGATTGGCGCAAAGGAAGAATCATTAGTCCTGTTCGATCCCATCGTTGCAAGTACGTCACTGGATGTCTACAGCAGGGAGAAAGAAATTCTCCCTTCTGTAGCCATCGTTGCTTCTCGACATGGACAATTAAGCATACGCTCGCCCGTAGCAGGATCAATCAAAGACCCATGCCTGGAAGCAACGATGGGTACAGAAGGGTGAAAAGCTGCTGCTGACTCCTTGCAACGATTCAAGCGAACAGGTTAGAGTGAATAAGACACTAAAATACTTATGTTTAATCGATGCCCTTAGAACCCAAACCTGCGGCAGGTTTTTTATTAGCGTAATGAAATCTGAATCAGTACAAAGCGTCATCCAACAGAAATTTTAACACTTTCTAGTGCAAGCATTTATACATCAGTATAGCAGTCCAATTGGATAGACTGCCCAACGCAGTGCCAGGAAACTTCTTTAGCTCTGTGGCTCCAGATGGGTGATTCGATCGACTGCCATACTGATGGTAGTTAAGTGGATCGATGGCAACGGCTGCACCTTTTGAGCGTTAGGACCATTTAACCATTTTTTTGCCACTAGCAGTGAAAGCACTGACCTGAGGTGGAAACGCACAGTGGCTCAACCACTGTGCGTTAACCCTTTAACGCGCAGTGTTCCCGCTCTGGGAACACCAAACTCTGACGTTTTGACTGGTGCCAGTCACGAAGAACAGATTTGATTTCTATGAAAATAGTTGCGGGTAATATAGCTCCACGGGAATCCTTTACTTTTTAGCACGTCATTTCCCGTAAAAAAATTGTCACGATTATTTTTAACAGCACTGACATCTGCTAGAAAATGGAAGAATTAGAGAACAGCTGGATAGACCCTTTTTTAACGACAGCCAGCTGTCGTCGAAAAAGGGTCACTAGATCTGTGGCACGCGATGAGCGTTTCGATCGTCCGCCATCTTGCTGGTAGTTAAGTCGAGCGATGGCAACGGCTGCCTTTTTTCAGCATTGGGAAAGGGTTGCGCCTCAAAGGGTTAAGAATGACCTTGTACAAACGAAGTAGTCGATGTCGTTCTTACTAAGAGATACACCGAAGTATTTTTGTCTGCTACAAGCGCTACTTTACCTAGATACGCCACTGCTTTAGGGCACTTTTATAAAAGCAAATCACATTTCCGGTAAATATTTGTTCTGATAATATGCAAGACGCGTGCCGCAAAAGATCTTTAGGAGATTTACATTTTTGAAGGATCTTGAGTAAGTGTAAACAGATGTGTTGTAGAAATCTGCATATTTCATCGGCACACAAAAACGATTTCCTGTTCACTATCCCTTCCCCCATCCCGTTGTTTATTTAGCAAAAGCAGTTTTATCCGCGAATTATCTAATAAAATTTCGAAAATTTATTTGGAAGAGTAATGTGCCTGTATTTTTCCACCTTTTATGAAGGCATAAATAAATGTCATCCTAATATATATATATTCTTTATATATATTGTATGAAATGGAAATCATTACAAAAATGAGAAATTACTATCCAAGATTTTTTAATTAAATTTCCTGAAAGCACATTCCTTCAGCTTCTTGAATGAATTGCCATCAACTTTGGCATATGGTGACTTATACACGACTACACGGTGTCAATTAGTTGGTGACAATTGCAATATTATTTTCCCACATTAATGTAATGTGGGTGGCTGGAAAGGAGGTTGTACAGCATTCCTATAAGGGAATGAGTCTGTAATCTGATTTCTATAATCGATTACTGCTGTTCGAATAGAATCAATAATCGAATAGTGAATATTCGCGATTTTAATAATTCGAATAATATTCGCGATTTCACTATTCGAATAGTATTCGCCATTTCACTTTTCGAATATTCGAATAATAATCGCGCTTTGACTATTCAAATATTCGAATACATTCTTGATTTCGATCATCATGTTCTATTCCAATGTCATACGATGAACGTTCGACTGGATTTTTCAAAATCGATTATCTCGATTGCATTTAATATTTCGATGAATTCGAATAGTTTTATTCACTCATGCCCATCACTAATTTGACCTCTTGACCTTAGCGACAAATCTGGAGATTTTGGTGACGAAAAGAAAGGGCTCGAGAGTAGTGGAATTTCGACTGTATCTCAGGAAAGAAGTTACGAGAAAAATCCAGAAATATTATATCACGACCTATGTGATGTCATGATCTGCTTAGAAATCTATCAGTACCAGACTCTCCCTCGCTATGAGTTCAGCGTGATAGATTGAGGATATAGAGAGACGATCTATAGTTCTATACGATTGATATCGCGATTTGAATAGTGTTACTGCAGGTATAGTTAATGATTAGATGTTGCATGTGTTACTAAATTATGATTTGGTTTTTTTATATTAGTGCTTCGATTCGTCGAATGAAGTGTTGTATTCGCTATTTTGAGCTTATTGGACTATTTTAGCATGCACCCACTGTGTAGTTTTCGTTACATACACATGGATTTTACACTCAGAGAATTAAAAAAGAAAATTACTGATGTGGACACACCACATGACTTAATTGTACATTCATTAAATTCTATGCTTTTTTTAAATGCTTCATTGAAACTAGTACCAAATTTAACGATACTTCAACTCTTCAACAAAGCTCTCCAAGCTTGCGACAGTTTGCAAGGTTTCGGGAATGGCCCAAACAATGATTGACCGTACACTTTTAATGCAACGAAAACGTCCGTAGACATTGAGTATTGAAAGATTATTTGGGTAACCCTGTAAATGCACTGTCAAGACGATTGCAATTAAGGGAGGTGCATAAAAATATGTGCGTACAAGGGTGAGTACACATTGCGAATTTACTGTGATATGACGTAAATTTTGAGGATGAGTGTATCAATCTCACGCAGTTTTTTATTTATGACGTCACATTTTTGACTGCCGTAAAAGAAATCCCAGTTAGTTCTATTACTCCGTTATAAAATTGACTGGGCGAACTAAGTTCACCCAGCCAATTTTCTAACGGAGTAATAGTACAACTTAAGACTTTGAAAACCTTATTTTTTCTTCTTCTATACATAAGACCGTTATGCAGGAATGAAATCTTACGTTTAAAAAATAATGTTTATCGGAAATATTTTAATTTCAAGACTAAGAAATGAAATGTACTGGAAGTTGGACCAAAATGATACTTATAACATAAAGGTACATAAAATAACATAAAGGTTAAATAAAACTTTGGCCCTTTGCCACAATATTTTACACTATATTTTGAATCATAAACATATTTTAATAATATTTTAAAAGCACATTGAGTAACGAAAATAATAGAATTTTGAAAAAGAGTGCTAAGGATAATTTTACCCTCACCCAAGGGCAAAATTATCCTTCATTTGAAAATAATGGTAAATTGTTTTTTATCGGCAAAACAGAAGATGTAAAAGTAATTATGACTATACATAACGAAATAAAATAAGTTTTACATTCATATAGTATGCATAATTTATTTTATGAAAATTTTAAAATAAAACAGTGTCACAAATAATGAAATGGAATATTTCAAAATTATAATTAAAAAATTATAGCCTACATTAAACTAAACGCAGGAATAAATTAAATAATGTAATGGGGAGTCATGCATTTTGAGAACGTCGGAAAGGCTGCCATGATGACTAGGACCTGGTACTGGAGTTTCTTCAGTCGATGGATCATTTTACTCGACAGTATGGCTGTCCACTTTATGTCATACTACTGAAACACGCCGAGAAACACAACAAACTAAACAAGTGTAATTCACATCTAGAAATATACTCTATTCAGTAAACCAAGTCATATTTCTGTACATTAAAGACTCTATTTCTAAATAGATAGAAAAGTTAGTGTTTCCTTATAAGAGATATGATTAAACCCAGTTTTTTGGAGAATTCTACTCAGACACGTAATACACCGATCGCTTAAATATCGCCATTACTTCTTCTTGACTTGGCACAACGAGTTTATGTGTTACATAGTAGATAGCGCCGCCTGTGTGCAAGAAAACATATGTGGATCGTTTTGCCCACTAAGATCATTTCGAGCTAATTTCTCCTAAGTTATAACAGCCTTATTCACCAAACATTTGAGACGGGTGTGACAAGTTACTACTCCCCCCAGAAATGTACCTGAAAGGACTCGATGCGGTTTCCCACGATGTGGAAAGCACACTTGACGAGTGCACATTCCAAGAGCAAAGGGGGTCCTTTGATTTTGCCGACCGACCCCGCACGACGAGTGCGAACGCACAGGGGGCTTGGAGAAAGATCCTCGGTGAGGTCCTTTGATTGTGCCGACCGACCCCACACGAAGCGTGGGAACCCGAGGTGGGGTTCTGGAAGAGAGCCTCAGAGTTGGTTTGAAGACTGTTCGAGGAGGTCGCACAGTAAACTGCTCTCAGAGGGAAAGGAGTTTCCCGAATTCCAGTCAGCGGAAGTTTGTTGCTTGTATCTAAGTATGCAGAATGCAGTTAGAGTTTGTACATAAATGTGTATTTAATAATCAACCGTTAAAACCTCAATTCCTGTCTCGAGTCTCTTCAATCTTAGTATATACTAGCTGAAGTACCCGTCCTCGACGGGTTAGTGAATGCAAATTTCCAAAAAAGCAAGATCTTTCGTCAGCATTGTATGAGTACACAGAATGGATGTAGTATGTTGCCAAAGTAAAGAAAGCGAAGTTATAATTTTTATGTATTGTTAAAATATTAAAGGTTAGAGAGTAACTAAGTAATATCATTTCATTCGCATTAGTCCTAATTATGTGATGCGCGAACGAATATTGATGCATATTGAAATAATTTTCTCAAAATCTAAAAATTCAATCAACATTTTTCAAAAAATAGAAGCCTAGAATTTAAGTTGAGTGACAAACTATCCTGTCAACCAAATTCGTTTTATTCCCTGCAATCTTTATTTCGTGATGCTGGAACAAATTTTCAGCATTTTAAAACGATTTTCGCAAAATCTCAAAATGTAATCAAAATATTTTAAAAATTCAACGCCTATAAATTAAGATTAGCAACTACCTATCATATCACTAAATTTCGTATCATTCGTATTAGTCGTTATTACGTGATGTTTGAAGAAATATAAACGCATTTTGAGAGAATTTTCACAAAATCTCAAAATCTAATAAAAATGTTTAAAAAATTGGACTCCTATAGTTTATGTTGAGCAACCATCTATCGTGTGACCAAATTTCATATCATTCGCTTTAGTCGTTATTACGTAATACGGGAACAAAGATTCACTCAGTTTTAAACGATTTTCACAAAATCTCGAAATCTGATCGATTTTTTTTAATTAGATGCTTATAGTTTAAGTTAAGTGACCACCTATCATGACACCCAATTTCATATCATTCGCTTCAGTCGTTTTTGCGTGATGCTTGAGCACAAATTTACGCAGTTTGAAACGATTTTCGCAAAATCGGAAAATCCAATCAAGATTTTTTTTTAATTCGACGCCTATGTTTTAAGTTGAGTGACCACCTATCATGACACCCAATTTCATATCATTCGCTACAGTCGTTTTTACGTGATGCTTGAACACAAATTTACGCAGTTTGAAACGATTTTCTCAAAATCCAATGAGGATTTTTTAAAAATTGGACGCCTATGTTTTAAGTTGAGTGACCACCTATCATGACACCCAATTTCATATCATTCGCTTTAGTCGTTTTTACGTGATGCTTGAACACAAATTTACGCAGTTTGAAACGATTTTCGCAAAATCGGAAAATCCAATCAAGATTTTTTTTTAATTCGACGCCTATGTTTTAAGTTGAGTGACCACCTATCATGACACCCAATTTCATATCATTCGCTTCAGTCGTTTTTGCGTGATGCTTGAACACAAATTTACGCAGTTTGAAACGATTTTCGCAAAATCGGAAAATCTAATCAAGATTTTTTTAAAAATTCGACGCCTATGTTTTAAGTTGAGTGACCACCTATCATGACACAAAATTTCATATCATTCGCTTAAGTCGTTTTTACGTGATGCTTAAACTAAAAAAGCGTCACGGACAGAATGACAGAATGACAGAATGACAGAAGGACAGAATGACAGAATGACAGACAGACAAACTTTTTTTTGAGGGTCGCATCGGTATCCCGGGTGCTTGAAACGGATAGAAATTGTAAAATTTTTGAATTCCAAGAAATGTACAGACAAAAGTATAATTTTATTTATATAGATTTCTTGTTTTAGCACTTGTGACGAGTCCAAAACGCCACATGGGGTTAATCTAAGGCGACCATATTTCTAAACAGTATTTTGGAGACAAATCAAGCATTGTCCTCGAATCCAAGGAAAACTTGGGGACACTGGAAAATATTTTTGGGGACTTATTCGAGGAAATAACATATTACCACGTATACCCATACTTTAAACCTTGACTGACTTTGATACTTAAAAATGAACTCTAATAGCTCTTTATATCAACTGTGTACCCTTATTTCTAATAAATTAATGGAATTATTTCATTCATTTATAAATATTTATTTAAACCAGAAGTATGAAAGGAACATCATGTTGAAATATTGCAATTTATTCAAAATTTAACTTGGAATACTATTCGTATTTTTCAGAAGACATTGCTTTTTACATTGGATCATTTTGTGATCATTTTTCATGAAACTTTGTACACCCTCTTAAAAAAGTATTCGAGTGCAAGAAAGTTTTCGTACGTCAATTTTAAGCATGGTTCTTCATGAAAAGTGATTAATCATTAACAAAACTGAAATGGGAAATCTGGCTCATAGTCGGATACTTTATTGAATGTCTGTACACGCTACACACAAAATGACAACAAACGCTTTCAGAGATCGAATTTCATTGTTTCTCTGAGTAGATGGCGCTTTTAGTTGGTTTATTTTTCTTCAGTTTTTTCTGAAAGAAATAAACTAAACGGAAACTTTCAGGGAAAAAAAGTTTTTTTTTTCCAATGGGCGGGCACTTGCTCATCAAGCATTCTCCACTACAAAGGCCCGAGTCACTGTCCATTTTATTATGGGAGCACCCAGTGGGCGGACAGCATTACCCCCTGTGAAGGGACGGACAAGTGAACATCCATGCCCAAGCCGGGATTCGAACCCAGACCCACGGCGTGATAGAATGGTTCTCTAGCCACTACACCACCTGGGCGGCAGGGAAAAAAAGTACAAATCTTTAAATTTGGGGACAAAGTATTTTTGGGGACAAAATGAAGAAAAGATCTATATTTGGGGACTGTCCTCGAATTTCGAGGACGTATGGTCACCTTAGGTTAATCTCAAACTGCCTGTTAAAGTCATCATCCACGATTTTAACACGCGTGTTTTTGGTTTAATTATTGTGTCAATTGTTTGGAGGTGAGTAAGACCATTAACGTTTCAATAGTCCTCAGTACAAACTTTGAAAATACGGCTGTTTCAGATAAATCGCAATTCAATCCTGGTGGATAGACGTTATATGAATATGGGGTTCCAATTGGTTCATTTATGTTCCTGGAGGACAAACGTCACTTGAAAAACAATTTTTTATTGGAAGAGTCCATCGTCGTTCAAGTGGTTGAAACTGCTCTATTCTACGGCTAATCATTTTTGAGGTATGCGAGTTACATACCTAAAGCCCGGCGGTGTAATGGTTAGCCCATTTTTCTGTCGTGCCACAGGTCCGGGGTTCGATCATCCCCGGGTAGCAAATATAACTCGGCCTTTCATCTTTCCAGTTGGTCGATAATGAGGACCAAGCATGCATGCATGAACTAAATACTGTAGATTCCGCGTCATACTGATCATTAGGCTGATTGCTTGTGCTTCTGCACCCCTGAGCCCATAGTTCAGAAGGCGTGGATGGGCAGCGCAAGCCTTGGCCCTACGTGGGCTGTTTCTCCAATGCGTGTAGTTTAATTTAAGCACAGACGTCACCATAAAACTAGTCAATGTGTTTGTATTATGGCAGGGACATCTGCCTAGGGTGGGGGAGACTGAGCGGAGGCCATTTTCAAGGTTTCTAACGTGTATCCACGTTACAATCTGGAGAAAACCGCCGAAAACTCCGTGCGACGTGCCCGAACCCCTGACCATGTTCAGTGTCTTATCCACACGGCCATGATGGCCCCAAAATTAGTCAAAATGAATTCATGGTCCAAAGCCTGTACTTTCAATGCTTTGCTAGGGCTCAGCCTTAAGCTTAAGAGCAGCCTAGTGTGTTAAATGTGGGTTCAAGGAAAAAGAAAGAAGAAAAACCATATCCATCTCGATTACATGCTTCCCCTCCCTTTCCTTTGAAACTGATCTGGATCCGACTCTCAGAACAAATCAAATCCTTTCCTTCACGTTTTAACCCTTTGAGGCGCAACCCTTTCCTAATGCTGAAAAAAGGACAGCCGTTGCCATCGCTCGACTTAACTACCAGTAAGATGGCGGACGATCGAAACTTTCATCGCGTGCCACAGATCTAGAGACCCTTTTTTGACGACAGCTGGCTGTGCGGCACAGCCAGCTGTCGTCAAAAAAGGGGTCTCTAGATCTGTGGCACTCGATGAACGTTTCGATCGTCCGCCATCTTGCTGGTAGTTAACTGGAGCGATGGCAACGGCTGCCCTTTTTTTTAGCATTGGGCAATCTATCCAGCTGTTCTCGCATTCTTCCATCTTTCAGCAGATGTCCGTGTTGATAAAAATAATCGTGACAATTTTTTTACGGGAAATGACGTGCTTAAAATGTAAAGGATTCTCGTGGAGCTATGTCACCCGCAACTATTTTTATGGAAATCAAATCTATTCTTCGTGACTGGCAACAGTCAAAACGTCTGAGTTTGGTGTTCCCAGAGCGGGAACGCACTAAGGGTTAAAGGGATATTATATCTAAAATAATTAAAATTACACCAGTTTCTTTTGAGTGTTTTTGTTACCGATTATATCTCTTCAGGGTAATTTTATAAAAGAAAATCCCTCGCTCCGCATACCCGGTAAATATTTGTACTGATAATAAGATCGCGCGTGTCTCTTAAGAATCTTAAGAGATTTACATTTTTGAAAGATTTTGACTAAGTGTAAACAGATGTGTTGAACATATCTGCATATTTCATAGAACTCAAAAACTATTTCTTGTTCACTGTTTTTTTCTCCGTTTGTTTATTTAGGAAAAACAGCTTCAGGCGCGAATTATGTAACAAAATTCCAAAAATGTATTTTTCAAAACTAATGAGCCTGTATTCTTCCGCGCTTCATCCAAAAATAAATGCATTCCATCGTCAAATATTTATAAATATATATATTTTTTACTTCCTTGTACGTAGTATAAGGAAGTAATGTGATCCCGAAAAATTTTGGGGGCCAAATTTCGACAAAAAAACCGATTTTGACTACCTCTAAATTTAATTTAAAAAAATTTTTCGATGCATCTCATCGTAGGCTAGCATGCACGATCCTATTAACGCGTCTGCAACTCATTTTGACCAGCGGCGAGTCTATTGTGGTCAGTTTTTCCATGCCGTCTGTACGTACGTACGTACGTATGTATGTAACTCGCATATCTCAAAAACTATTGGTCGTAGAATGTTGAGATTTGATATTTAGGATTGTTCTATGATCTAGTTGTGCACCTCCCCTTTTGGTCGCAATCGAATGTATAGTTTATGTACAGGACCGCACAAAACATTCGAAATACATTACGCTCTATGGGCCGAAATTCATTAAACTCGCCTAACTTAAAAACTATTAGGCGTAGAATGTCGAAACTTCATATTTTGGATAGTTGTAACATCTTGTTGTGCACCTCCCCTATTGGTTCCATTCGACTTGATAGTTTATCTACAGGACCGCCCAAAACATTCGAAATACATAACGCTCAATGGGCCGAAATTCATTAAACTCGCATGAAAACTGTCTCATCTTGTCAGGCTTCGAGAGTAGAAATGTGCTAGAGAGCGAGCGCATCGACATTAAAAATCCGTTAGAAAAAAGTGAGGAAAGGATGAACCGTATGACTTATGGCACGAAAATGAGCCGAGAGGCTAGACTTGTGAATTTTCGCCATATTTAGCGAGTGGTAAGTTTAAACTACAAGCGAAATTTACTGTCAACAGTGGCGGCTCGTGTCTAGTTTCAGTGGTGGGGCCCGAAAAAAAAGTAATGCCAATTAAAACCGGGGGGGGGATATATACGTATATACAAAGTAACTTATTCCCCCCGTGCACACAGTGCAAGTATTTGCAATTTTGCAACCAGCAAATGATGATCAGAACTATTATACAACTTTTGCTACTTTTTACCTACATATGTTAATATTGAAAAGTTTACTCTATTATTAATCAAAAGGCCACGTTTAATTTTTTTTAGGTATTTATGTGTTTTACAGCTGCTTGTTCATAATTTTTAAATGATTTATTTATTTTAAAATCAATATTAACATATAAATATCAATATTTAAAATCAGTATTAACATAACATACACATTTACACATCGCATTTCGTAAACCAAGAAAAATAAACAGAGAAATGTCTGACTGTACTTCAAAAATACGATCACGCACATAAAAAATTATTTCTTCCTGAGCGGAAAATTTCGCCAATAGCTACCGATGGGTGAATTTTCTCGTACAGTCGTTTAGATTACCATGTGAGGGCCCAAAGATCTGGGCCCCAAAGACAGCACCGAATAAGCTGTTTGGAAGTCAAGTTAATGGCGCGTCATTATGGCTTTTGTGCTGCATGTCAAATATGTCAACCCGGTAAACGGAGAAAAAACGCGAAGTTCAGGGCGAACAAGCCCATGTCCCGTTTATGGTTTAGATTGGGAAAAATCTTAACTATCGTTTTTTAAAGTGCTTTTTTTAATGGATAGCATGAAAATGGAGTAAAATGCGTGCATTTTTTCAATAAGGGTAAATAATTAAAAGAACTCTATTACACAATAGGAAGAAGCCTTGATTTAGATGATGGTTAGCCGGTGGGGCCAGGCCCCTCTGCCCCCTAATGACGAGCCGCCACTGACTGTCAACATACGTATTACAAACCCCGTTGGCGCAAAAAAGTTATCGCCGAGGTTTAGGGGATGTAGATACATTGAAAAATTCTTCATTCATAAAAAGTATGTTTTAAAACATGGAAATAACAACAACATAAAAAAAAAACCACTCGCCTCTGACCAGCTATGACATCAACAAACATGGAAAAGAAATCGTCACATTAAAAGGTTATTCCAGAATCTTTCGTAATCGTGATTTGCATCCATGTGGTATGTACATTTTTCTTAACTAGGGGCCAAGGCCCCTAGACTCGCTACGCTCGCTTTTCGTATGAGGCATTCGGCCCCTAATAAGGCTTGTACACACGTCAGCTCAGGCACAACTCTAAAAACTTTGAATGAATAAAGTGGACTGTATATTAAAAATACTCTTTATTTTAATCTGGATTTAACAATTTTTGCTGCAGCGTGTATATATCTCGTAACGCCACACACACATTTGCCTCTCAAGGCATCTCGTGCACGGTCTCGTACCGTTCTGACCGGGGGAAGCGAGAATGCAGAGCTGGCCCTCCGCTGCTAACCACTTGAGAGCCACTTCAAAAGATTTAAGACAGATGCTGCAGACAGAGGCGCTCAAACATCCTCCCCCCGTTGAAATTATACAAATTTCAACAATATTTAAAAACATGTAATCTACATTCACAAATTAAAAAAATATGTATATATATAGTACATAACAGCAAGTACAAAAAAAAGTATACAAAGCAAATGTATACACCCAGTTCTACAATCGAAAAATTTAATCACTTTCCATAGGAAGAATGCATATGTCTCTGACGTTCCTTTTAAATAGTTTACCATTGGGTAACTTAACATTTACTACTCGAATGTGTTTATCCTTTCCAAAAAATATTTCTGCAATTCTTCCTGTTAACCATTTTGTGTTGGGCATATTCTCATCTTTAATCAACACTAACGAACCCGTTTTTACATTATTTTTTGCAAATCGCCACTTATGGCGTTGCTGTAGGTTATTTAAATAATCTCTTTTCCATAACCTCCAAATTTGTTGGCTCTATTTTGTAATTTTCTGCCATTTAGAAAGTCTGTTATCCGACAAATCAGCCAATTGTGGCTCAATAATTGAGTTTAATGGCCTCCCAATGAGAAAATGGCCTGGTGATAATGTTTCAAAATTATCAAAATCTGATGATAAAGGGGTAAGAGGTCTCGAATTTAAAACACTTTCAATTTCTAAAATGATCGTGAGAAATTCCTCTAAAGTTAAATGTGCATTACCGATAACTCGTTTTAAGTGGAATTTAAAACTCTTAACTCCGGCCTCCCAAAGACCGCCAAAGTTTGGTGATTTTGGAGGTATGAACTGCCAGTCTATGCTTTCACTAGAAAGAAAATTTGCCAAAGTTTCGTCTGGATGCCTCACCATATTATGTAACTTTTTGAGTTCCATGCTCGCACCTACAAAATTAGTAGCATTGTCACTAAATAATTTTGAGCACTTTCCTCTTCGACTGAAAAAGCGCTTCAAGCAAGAAATAAATGCATCAGAAGTAAGATCTGTTACAAAATCAAGATGAATTGCTTTGGTGCATAAACAAAAATGCATACATACACTTTGTTCAGTTTCCCCTTTCTCTGATTTTTGAATTTAATATAGAACGGCCCGCAATAATCGGTACCGACATTGCAAAATGGGAAGGACTGAACAACTCTTTCTCTGGGCAAATCCCCCATAATTTGTTTCTCTAACACAGGTTTATTTTTGAAACATGTGATACACTGAAATACAATTTTTCTACAAACATTTCTACCATTTATGACCCAAAACTTACGTCTAACATGATATAATAAGGCATTAGGACCTACATGAAAATATTTCAAATGGTAATATCTTACAATAATTGTTGTAAGAGGATGTTTGTCCGAAAGGATCATTGGATGTTTTTGAGATGAACTGAGGTCGGAATGCTTTAATCGACCTCCGACACATAATATTTCATTTTCATCTAAGAAACAATTTAGCGATTTTACCTTGCTATTATTAGGAATAGCAGCACCTCTCTTCAGGTTTTTTATTTCTTCTGAAAACTCACCTTTTTGTGCTTCTGTAATTAGATACATTTCCGCTCTTTTCACCTCCTTGGGAGTAAGGTGACCTGAGATCTTATTTTTAGCTTTAGCATTATGTATAAATCTAAATATATAACATAAAATACGAATGATGGTTAAATAATTATTACTCAATGCAAGGATATCATTAATAATAGAATTATGATTAAAATTTGTAAGGGTAATATGAGGATTGTCGCTTTCACAATTGCCCGTTTTTTTTTCAGTTCAACAGAGTCACCACATACTGAGATTGGAATTTCAGGATTGGGATATTCTCCCTGACTCAGAAACGTTGGTCCCTCGAACCACAGATCATTTTTCACTAGTGTCTCTGGATTCATCCCTCTTGAAATGAGATCTGCGGGATTGTTTCCGGAAGATACATGACGCCATTGTTGAACGCTTGTTAACTCCTGTATTACCGCTATACGATTTGCGACAAATGTTTTTAGAAGATATGGCTCTTTCTGTATCCAGGAAAGGACAATCATTGAGTCAGTCCAGAGAAAGATATCTACTGTCTTAAGTTGTAAGGAACTCGTCACTTTAGTCATCAGTTTTGCGAGAAGGACGGCAGCGGAAAGTTCGAGTCTGGGCACTGTTATTCGCTTAAGAGGTGATACTCGTGATTTGCTGCAGACCAAATTCACCTCTGAATCTCCTCGATCTGACGTGGATCTGCAGTAAATAACACATCCGTACGCATTCTCGGACGCATCCGCGAAACCGTGAAGTTGAATATGAACTGATTTTTGCATTATAATGCATCGATTAACACTTACACTATTTAGTAATGGCAAAGACTGAATGAAGTTTTCCCACTGTTTTGCCTCCGTTTCAGGAAGCGGATCGCTCCAGTCCAATTTCAAACACCACAGCCTCTGTAGATATTTGCAATATTGCTGTTATTACAGGACCCAATAGTCCTATGGGATCGAAAATTCTGGCAATTGTTGAAAGCACAGATCTCTTTGTTGGCGGAACCGAGTTCTCTATCTGTATTTGAAAGGTAAACTGGTCTGTGGTGGGCTTCCATGAAACTCCTAAGGCCTTTGTTTCATCTTGAAAACTGTAACTACTGTCACAGTCTGTTTTTAGCTCTGGAGAGCTACTACACCACTTGTGTAATGTGAAACCTCCACTGTTGAGAGCTTTTATTAACTCTGATTGTAATGCTTTAGTGTCACTCAGGGTGTCTGCGCCACTGAGGACATCATCAATATAGAAGTCTCTCTCTATGACTGGAGAGGCTAAGGGAAAGTTTTGTTGTTCATCTCTGGCTAATTGTTGAAGAACTCTTGTCGCGAGGTAGGGTGCACTCACTGTACCGTAGGTAACAGTGTTGAGCTCGTAAGTCTTAACTGGTTCATTCACTCCCTCCCTCCAAAGTGTTCTCTGAAGTTTAGTTTGACTCGGGTCAATTAAAATCATCCATAATCTGCTTTATATCAGCTACAAATGCATAAATATGCTTACGAAATCTAATCATTATCTTAAATAGGTCATCCTGAACAACCCCACCATTGTACTGTAAAGAGTTAAGCGAATTCCCTGATGTTGTCTGCGAGGAAGCGTTAAATACTACACGAAGTTTTGTAGTACTTTTATCTGGGCGATAGACTCCTAGATGCGGTATATAATATGTTCCTACTTCTTCCTCACATTCCGAAATCTCTTTCATGTGCCCTAATGTTTCATATTCCCGCAAAAATTCTTTGTATAATGATAAATAATCAGGCTCTTTTACAAGGCGACTCCACAACGAATTTAATTTCTTGAGGGCTATATTTTTAGATTTCCCTAAACAATTTGGATCCTCTTTTAGCGGCATTTTTACTATGTATCTACCTGTACTATCTCGTTTAACGTTTTTCTCAAAATGATTTCGCAAATTATTGTTTCTTTGTTTTTAGGTATCTCAATCTGCACGTTCTCTATTTCCCAAAATTTCTCTATGGTTTTGGTTAGGGCAATATTATCTTGAATAAAAAGCCGCAATGGACCCTATCCGGCGTTTCAGTGGGTACGCTTCCACTTGCCACAAAACCAAAAACAGTATTTTGAAAGATTAAATTACTGTTAGTCGGACAAATTTGACCAGGTCGCAACAATTCGTAGAAGATTTCTGCGCTCAAAAGTAAATGTATGCGACTTGGTTTGTTAAAGTGTTCATCTGCCAGGTTTACATATTTTAAACTCGGGTATATTTATCTCAAACGTTTTTGACGGCATGAAATCAGTAATCTTGGATACTATCAAAAAATCTAATTCTTTCTCGTAATTTCCCTCAGTGTTGGAAATCGTCGCTTTAACTACAGATTTAATTGTTGTGCAGGTATCGCCAATTCCACAAACTGTTAAATTAGTTTTTTCTCTTTTTAAATTAAGACTGTTAGCACAATCTGAAGTCATGTAGTTATTCATTGCCCCTTGATCCAAAATCGCACGCACTCTAAAATTATTACCAACGTTATCTCTCACTAAGCAAGTTGCAGTGCTAAGGAGCGTTGTTTTTGATGTATTTATTACTCGCGAGGAGACGACCGATGTGTTTATATTAGATTCGACGCTAGCCAAGGATGCTGGCTGGAATGTTGGTGCCTCCGCACTCAAAGTACTCTCTCTTGTACCTCTTGTAATAGGGGGGGAAACCAAATCGGGGTTATTGGCCGCTCTCTCTTGTCGCAAAAACTCACCGCTTTTCGGGAAATGTAATGAGTAGTGATGTCTTTTATTTTTTCCATCTCTTTTGCACAAAGAACAAGAAAATTTTGATTTGCAATTATTAATTAAATGTTTTCCAAGACAGCAAAAGCAATAATTATTTTTCTTAACTATTTCTACTCTCTCAGAAACAGGCAAGGCCATATAATTTTTGCATTTATATAAGGGGTGATTTTCATAACAAAGGCAACACTTTGAACTCTTACTCTCAGCTAAAAATACTCTAGACACATTTCTCGAATTAGAGGATTTTTGATTAAAACCTTCCGTTAAAAGTTTTCCCCGTGACACAAAAAATAGATCTGCTTCTTTTCCCAATGTTATGGGATCAAACCATGTATCTGCCTGCCTAACACTGTACTTTGAGACGCTGTTTCTTTGTCTAATGTTTGAAACAACTTGTCTGATACAATTAATTGCTTTAATTTCTCAAAATCAGACACCTCTCTTAATTTTAAGTAATAATCAAAGCTAGTTGTCAAACGAGATGCAAATTGTACATGGGTTTCATTTGCCTGCCTAGTAGTTTTTCTGAATTGCTCCAAACATGACTGGGCGGTTGGTTCGAACTCTCTTAATACGATTTTTTTCACTTTATCATAATCATTTAACTCATTATCTCTTATGTAAGAAATTATGTTTGAAGCTCTCTCACCTAGTAAATTCAAAAGTATCTCCGCCTTAAGTACATCGGGTACGCTCTTTGTAACAAAGGATCTTTCTAAAGAAGTAAAAAACAGACCCCATCCTTCTGGTCGACTCGGGATTTTAATCGTTAGAGTTCTTATACTTTTTATTAGCGAATCTAATGAATCATATCTCTCAACTTTATTTTCTGATTCGTCGCTAGTTTTTGGAACTGTTTTTGGAATTGTTTGCAAGCGTGACAGTTCTAACTCAGCTTTCGCTCTCTCTAATTTAGTTTGTTCTAATTGTAATTCTAACTGTGATTCTGCTTTCCGGTCCTCAATTATCCCCTCTAAGAGACCTGATACAAATTCTGGTTCATTTTTGAATTTATCAGTATCCTTTATAATATTAATAAGCTCTGTCGTTGTCATTTTCTCTGTTATTTCCTCTCCTAACTCTATCGCAGCGAGCTGCAAATCAGCTTTTCTCGCGTTTTTGAACATTTTTATAACAAACTCAATAACTAATTTATAACTCAAAACAATGATAAAAATAAATTCAATTAAAGGCTAAACACAACTCTTAACTCTAAAGAATAATAACACAAATTATCTCAAGGGAGTAAATGACCAGAAAAGCTCAGCACCTACTTCGTCACTTGTTACACAAAGGAACTTCATTTATATCCATAAGGCACCGGAACCGTCTCCGGCTCGACGGACCAAAATGTACACACGTCAGCTCAGGCACAACTCTAAAAACTTTGAATGAATAAAGTGGACTGTATATTAAAAATACTCTTTATTTTAATCTGGATTTAACAATTTTTGCTGCAGCGTGTATATATCTCGTAACGCCACACACACATTTGCCTCTCAAGGCATCTCGTGCACGGTCTCGTACCGTTCTGACCGGGGGAAGCGAGAATGCAGAGCTGGCCCTCCGCTGCTAACCACTTGAGAGCCACTTCAAAAGATTTAAGACAGATGCTGCAGACAGAGGCGCTCAAACAAGGCTTATTCGTAAATAAGGCATAATTTCAACAAACAAAACCCAGAGGTTGGATCAGATTGAATGTTACCGAGCTACACATTGCTTGGTTCTTGCATGTTGCTTGGAACATAAAAATTTAAACTTTGCACTATTTTTAATTATGTGAAACCCATGGAACACTTTGCGTATTGGCCAATTATTGGCGAATTTTCATAATTTGGCGACTTGTGTATATGTATAGTTAATATTTAACTGTAAGAAAACAATACTTCATATGTTTTCTTTGATAAAAACTACGGAAGAGCTAGGATAGCTTGCCACTAATGGCGACTTTTCATTATCTGGCGATTTACACATGCTCACAACCTATAATTACTGCTCATTTAAGGTTCCCGGAAAACCGTTATCCATATATTACACAATCCTTTGCAGATTGGCGTATTTAGCACCACGAATTATATATCATCTCGCCGTGCTGACAAATATCCAAAGTGTACTATAACTGCTATAATGGCACAGTTAACGCCACCAAATATTTCTACTGGTAGCAAATACTCCAGCTGGACCGAACCGGCTTTAAAATAATCTGCATTTTAATTATTTTTCATTTTTAAAGATATTGGGTTCTAACATTTTTGAATTTGCGGTTTAGATTCATCCTGCTTGGAAAGATACCATTTTGTCAGATCGTACCTAATGCCAAGATGGCGCTTTTAAAATCAGTTACAATTAGTTATTCTGTTTTGGAAAAACGAATAATCGCTCATTCTAAACTCCTGTTGTCTAAACGAACTTACTATTTGAAAATTGTCAACTTTGTGTAACACACGTTGAGATATTTATTTCATATACTTTTTAATTTGGCGTAAAAAGGGTGTAATTCTATTTCATATTTGTCAATTTCATCCGATTGTACTTACTTGGAATTGCTTTGTTGCAAAGAAATGAATGATTTTATGCCAAATCTGGCAACCATTATGTTTAATTTTTTTCAGTTTTTTGTTAATATCTTTTAAAATAATTCGATTTTCGAAATTTAAGTCAGCTTATTAGGTTCCTCGGAATTTTCCAAATTCGTGGACATGTTTCTCGAAATTCAGATCCCCACGGTTTAGGAGAAGATAGGCAAACAAGCTATTGACAGCGCCAGCTGCGGCCTTTACTTTTTTTTAGAATAGAGAGAAGAGAAAATATAAGGATGAAAACGGAAAGCGCGCTGGCTGCAAATGATCCATAGAAAACTGAAACAAGTTGGTTGCGCAAGAACTATGCGCGTGAGATCTTGTAATAAGTCATAGCTGCTGGTATAAGTGGCTCAAGCTGGGATTACTAAAGCGCTCTCTCTCTCTATCCCTTATATCTGTTCTGTTGTTAAACAGCTTTAAATCGAAAATGGCGATTGGGTATGCCGAGTAGTTCGCAGTGGCGGCTCGTGTGATACAGCAAGTACTGCCGGGCTGCACTTGAAATTATCAGCACATACTTTAAAATAATTTATTTTCTTAAATTCAGATTAGAATTGTGGAATTCCTATGGTAAATTTTTAAAAAATCTCAAAAGTATTGAAGTAACTCCCGGATCGCTCATTCAGATAAAAACCCTTTTAATCTTCCCGCAATTCAACTGCGAAAGTCGTTGGTACAGCCTTCAGAGTGAATAAAAAAATTGGCAGCACCGTTGCCATGGTAACGACTATGTAAGCAGCCTCTCCGGCATAGGATAGCAGGGGGTATATAGCAAAGACTCAGCTGAAGAAAGGTTTTCTGACTTCGGCTGCACTTGTGAATTCGTCTAACTGATTGGCTCGGACGACAAGTGAGGGAGAGAATAAGACACAGAGAATATATGTTCTAGCGCAGCGGTTCTCAACCTGAGGGGGGCGCCCCCCCCGCAGAACGTTTGCAGGGGGGCGCGAGAAAAACTAAAGAGCAAGTAGTGATGCATGTTTTAAGAAAAATCATCTTATTTATTCTTATTTTTACTTAAAAATATATCCATTTTCGCTTAAAATGTTCATTATTAAAGATTAAAAAACTCAGTATATGCTGAAAAATGTGAGGGGGGGGGGAGCGTCACTGTAAGTTAGCCTTTGTTGGGGGTGGGGGGGGGACGACGTTAAAAGGTTGAGAACCGCTCTTCTAGTCCATTCTAATGGAAACAATAGTTTTTTTTTTATTTTGTCTGGGAAGGTTGAAAGTTTTTAGCTTTATGGTTTACTGTGTTATTAGAATCTGTGATTTAACCGTTTTGAAACATGGAGGCCCGTTATTATCCAGCTTGCGTCTTGCTTGGAACTCCGTTTAACATATGGAAAGATGATAAACGACAACCACTAAAAGAAAATAGACTGACACCAAAATTGTCCATTCATAAGAAAAAAGCAGTTCGTCTCAGCATGATCGTAGCTTCCATTCATCATGATATGCACTATTCTCGTGGCTATGTGGCAGTTTTTATTTGCAAAAAAATGTTTTGTTGGCCGTGTTTAATCGTTGAGATAAAAAAGAGCGTTTTGAATGTTACTGGATATGATGTTCATTTTATGGAAGTAAAATAGGATCTCTTATATTTTTTATGCAATTTCTTTTTTTTTTAAATCCTGGGTGAGGGCTTAATCCGCCAGCTTTCGAATTCAGTAAGAAAGATTTTCCATTCCTGTCCGGGGGAAGGTGGGGTCATATGTTTCCGGCTGCACTAAGATTTTTGACCACGGGCCGCCACTGGTAGTTCGTTGATCGAGAAAACAAAACAAAACAAAACAAAGAAAAAAAAAGAACCCAACCCCAACCCCCCCCCAAAAAAAAGAAAAACCCAACCCCCCTAAAAACAAAACAAAACCCACCACTACGCAAACAACCTCCCCCCCCCCAAAAAAAAAACCCAACCCCCCTAAAAACAAAAACAAAAACCCACCACTACGAAGAAGGAGTCAGGCATAAGTCTTGGACAAATGATCAATGATCCAGATGTAAAGCACATCTTATAAATAAAAATGAAATTCTGTTTGTTTGTTTGTTTGTTTGTGGATTTGATTCGTATACAAATCCAGAAAAATGGACCTATCGGCCTGAAATTTAGCACAGATATGTAAAATAATATAGAATAAATCATAGTCCACTTTAAAACTTTGAAAGTCCACCCGTTCCCGGAATTTAAGAGATTTTTTATGCTCTTCATGCAAAAATCTTTCCGTAATTGTAACCCCTGTAGTGAAAAAAGTGTGAAATAAGGATCGTGGTTGCCATGTGTGGCGATTTTGCCGAATAAAATGTCGTTCGTATACAAATCCACAAAAATGAACCTATCGGCCTGAAATTTAGCACAGATATGTAAAATAATATAGAATAAATCGTAGTCCACTTTAAAACTTTGAAAGTACACCCGTTCCCGGAATTTAAGAGATTTTTTATGCTCTTCACGCAAAAATCTTTCCGTAATTGTAACCCCTGTAGTGAAAAAAGTGTGAAATAAGGATCGTGGTTGCCATGTGTGGCGATTTTGCCGAATAAAATGTCTTAAATTCTCAAAGTAAAAATAAAAGAATAATAATGATTTTTTTTTGTTAGTTTATATTCGTAAAGTTATTTTTTTTTAAAATTATAATATCGTGTGCATGGGAAATCAGAGCAGGAATGTAATGCTTTACACGCAAAACAATAAGAATTGAAGATTTCCGAGGCTAATGTGTAATTTTTTTTAGTTTGGCGAAAAAATGAAATGGCTGAAATATGGATTTTGCGTAAGTGAGTTCTAGCGGTTTGCACAGTTTTCGGCTTGGCGCAATTTATTGAGAGCTTAAGGAAATAGATTTTTGAAAACAAGTGCAAAGGTTTTATTAGAATACAGTTTTAAATTTTAATGATCCGTGAAGAAATAATGCAGTTATTAAGGGATTTCAAGCGATCTAACTTCAGAATTCTCGCCAATTGAGTACATTGATTTAAGTTGGGGGAATTCCGCCAAATTTCAGAAAATTGAAATCTTCTCATTTAGTACATCGGAGTAACGATGAATAAAACACATTATAGTTGATAATTAAAAAAAAAATCGGCTGTATTAAGGAATTCCAATTTTCAAATAAATGCGTGCTACTCTTTGGCGGTCCAACCATTTCCCATATTGATTGCTGCTAAGTCAATGCTTCGAATGATTCCCTGAAAAAACTCTTGCAAAATGGCGTATGTTGGCACTTTGGCGAGGCTTAGATTTGAAACTGGATTTTATTTGAGACTGGTATATATAATAACACTGGTTATAGATAAAAATGAATGTTGGTATGTGTTTATGAGGTTGAAAAACTCCAGCACCGTTGAGCACCGTTGCACGATGAAATTTGGTTCACCTAAGTCTTTTATGATGGAGAAGGTTTTTATGCTATCCGTTTTCCTTAACTTGCCACTTGGTGCCGCAACACAACGTTGAATTCTATTCCATTTAGCCGTTTGCTATGCGAATATCGTCCAACCGATTTCGATGAAATTTGGTACACGCGAATATTAGAACACGGAGAATATTTTTCACTATCCATTTTGCTGTAACTTGCCGCTAAATGGCGCTGCAAAGCATCAACTTCTATACCGTTCGACTGATCGGCATAAAATTTTTTATACTTACACATTTGAGCACGAAGAATATATTCTAACAGCGTTCCTTTTGATGTTACTCACCACTAGATGACACTGCAATGCATTATTATATTAACTCGCCACTAGATGACGCTGCAGCAGGCCAAATTCTTGACCATTCAAACGGTCGCTATGAAAATCAGTATACATAGCTATTTGAACAATGAGAATATTTTGGCGTTATCCATTTTGCTATAACTCGCCACTTGACGGCGCTGTAGCAAATCATTACTTTATTGAACCACTAGATGGCCCTGCAGTGTATCACTTCTTGACTGTGCAAATAATTGCTATGAAAATAGGTATACATAGATATTTGAACACGGGGGAGAGTTTGGCGCTATCCATTTTCCTATAACTTGCCACTAGATGTCGCGTCAACACATGAACTTCAGAACTGTCCAGCCGATAGTCATGAAAATTCGTATACATCGATATCTGAATGCGAAAAATATTTTCGCCGTATCCGTTTTGCTAAAACTCGCCACTAGATTGCGCTACGCCGCATGGCCTTCTGCACCGTACAAACGATTGCCTTGCAATTCGGTATGCATGATTATTGGACACAATATAACGCGATATCCACTTTGCTATATCTGTTTATTACAATGAATAGTAATCACCACAAATCGTAATATCAAAAAGTCCATTCATTCCCGTGCGAAGAACGGGCATTTCAGCTAGTGTCCTAATATGAACTTAAAGTAGCAATAAAAATAATTAACTAACTATAAATAAAAATAATAAATAAAAAACATTCTCTTTAGGTTAAAAGAAAATAGTAATGCATAAAGAATAGAAATTAATTAATTGATTGTTTTTTAAAGTACAGATTTGTGCCTCGATTACGCAAAAGATACCCTAATGCCCTGTTCTTTTATTTGCGTCATCGAAGGGAATGCTCCTGGAATATTAAAGCCCGACATTTTCGAAAATCTGATTGCTTTCCTTTATACGAATTGCATACAAATTCCATATTTTTTTGGTATGTATCATTTCTACACAAATATGATACTACGACTCTTTGAGCTGCATGTAAAACATCACGTGGAGAATTTTCTACCAAATTTGAATTTTATATGCATACAAGAATATTTTTTATTGCAAAGAATACTGGAGGAAATATGTACAGGTTGATTTAGAGCTCTTATGCAACACATGTAAAAGTTAGTAAGGAATGACATAGCAATGTGTAGACAGAAATGTCGTCTTCATGTAGCTGTTAACGGTGTATTTCGAAAAAAGTCACGTGATTTTGAACCATGAATACAGAAAAACTAATGTCAAGCACTTTAAATTTTTTTTATTGTCTCTTTATAAGTTGCACTACATACTGATATTAACGATAAACCTTTATCACTTTCGAAACTTTTAGAAAAAAAATTCTTTAAAATCGAAAATTTTGTAGACTGTATCACTGTTTGAAAAATTTTGCTGAGCAACTCAATGTTTAAAAAACTTTTTTGAAAGTTTCAGAAAAGGTACATTATTTCACTGTGTAGTGCAGCTTATACAGAATAATTCTGAATTTTTTTTGAGTTGCTGGTGTAATTAGTTTATTGTAGCTTGTGAAGCAAGACCGTGTGGGGCAGATTTTGTTTCTTAGACACTCGCTGTAAGAAATACCTATAATTTTACCACGCATTTTGCTGTAAAATACTACAGAGCGGCTACTGCAGCTTTGGAGTACAGGATTGTGTGTTGTAAATGTACTCACGAAATGACGTAATGACGTTGATAAGCCAAACACGGAGAACCTTGTACAACAAATTGACACAGTCTTTACATCACAACGTGTTGGCGTTAGGTTACACACGTGAATTGTAATCTAGGAAAATATTTTTTTCAGTGTACAGTCTTAATAATCACTTTGGAAAAGTGAACTTTCCGACCACGGCTCGTCAAAGACTTATGGATCCTTCACTGAAAGCACTTAACTGAAATTGATTATGAACGGGATTGATTAATTAAAGTTGCGATAGAATACTGATTGCAGGATTGATTATTAAGTTGATTTTTAACATGCAAATGAAAACGATATTTTCATTCCCTCTATCATATATGCATTTTACAAGACTTCATGAATCACTCTGTATTGCATAAGATTCATATAGAGTGAAACCTTTCTAAAAGACCATCTCTATTAAGAGACCACCTCTCATAAAGTCCGATTATTCCTAAGTCGTATAGGCTCAGTGTTAATTTTTCCTCCATTAAGGACCACCATTTAAATTCTCCCTCTCTGAAAGAACCTCCTCTAATAAGAGATCACCTCTCACAAAGACGATTTATTTCCGGTTCGCAATTTCAAGTTATAGGCTCACTGTTAATTTTCGCTCCATTAAAAGACCCCCCATTTACGCTCTCCCTCTCTATAAGACCACCTCTATCAAGAGACCATCTTTCATAAAGACCGATTATTTCTGGTTCGTATAAGACTCAGTGTTAATTTTCTCTCCATTAAAGGACCACCGTTTACCTTTCTCCCTCCGTGAAAGACAGTTTTTAAACTTTTCAGTTGAAAGCTACAATTGCTCTAGTGTTAGAAAATCTTGAAAGTTCTCTTCTGAAAGTCTAGCTTGCAGAAAAAGACTATTATACCGTTTCCTAGAACTGTCGGCGCAGGAGTTTTTCTCTTTCCAAGAAAAGGGAAAAAAAGTTGTCCAGATTCCAGTTTTATCTTAAATTTGATACTTTTCTTTGAAAAAAAGATTGTCTAGCAGGTGGAAGTTCTTAATTTAAAGCTGTATAGAGAGAGGTGATAAATTAATTGAAGAATAGCTTTTTACTTCTTCGTATGAAGTAAAAGGAAGTATAGTGAGCTCGAAAAATTTCGGCATGTAGATTTTGATGAAAAATTCAATATTGAGAATCTCTAAATTTACTTTCAAGAGTTTTCCCGAAACGTCTCAACGTACACATGTACAGTTCGCATGTATTATATACATGTACAGCTGCGGGAAAAAAAAGGCCCACTTGTACTTTTTTCGGACGTCGTTCGTCGTACAGCAAAGTTACAGATATCAATCGTTTACGACTGACGTACACTTTAATTTGCTATGCATAAAAATTGCATAAGGGGCCATCTACATATTAAAATTCGCACCAACTTTTTTTTTCTCAATAGCAACCCCTAGATTTCACTTCATATTTCAAAAATTTAGCTCATTTTAAACCCGGACACCAATTTTCAATAAATTTGGACTGATAATGAGTGAGTTATGAGCACCCAAAATGCCCCTCCCCCTATGTTAAAATATTTTTTCATACTTCAATTCATATCTCATCTAATATTGGTAGTAAGAAGCTGATTTTTATTCGTACTATTAGAACTAAACGACCCAAACATAATTTAATGTTATTGTGATTTTTTATAAATTATGAATCCTAACTAATATTATAAATGCGAAAGTGAGTTTGTTTGTTTGTTTATGACGCTTTCACGCCTAAACCGCTGAATCGATTAGGATGCATTTCGGTTTAGATATAGATGGGACCCTGGAGTTGGTTATAGGCTACTTAGAATTTTAGATAGAATGAATCTCCTAAATATCAAATCTCAACATTCTACGACCAATAGTTTTTGAGATATGCGAGTTACATACATACGTACGTACGTACGTACATACGTACGTACGTACAGACGGCATGGAAAAACTGACCACAATAGACTCGCCGCTGGTCAAAATGAGTTGCAGACGCGTTAATATGATCGTGCATGCTAGCCTACGATGAGATGCATCGAAAAAATTCTTAAAATTAAATTTAGAGGTAGTCAAAATCGGATTTTTTGTCGAAATTTGGCCCCCAAAATTTTTCGGGATCACATTACTTCCTTATACTACGTACAAGGAAGTAAAAAGTATTTTCTCTCGTAATTTTTATACGACCTCTCATCTGACATGATTCCCCCCCCCCTCGACAGCCATTGCAAAACAATTGTTTAAATCAGCATCTTACGTCAGCTTTTTAGGATATATTTTTCAAATTTTGTACATCAACTCATTAGCGCATAGAGCATTTTTTCTAACACAGAAGTTTTTGTATATGGGGGTCGCATACAAATTTAAAAAGTGCCACTTTTTGAAAATGGAAGTCCCCCGACCAAGGCATTCCACATCCTAGACCAGAGGTTCCCAAACTGTGTGCCGCGAGCGTTTACCAGGGGTGCCGTGGAGATAATAAAGAAAAGTCTAAGTTTTGGGGGAGCACAATTTACCCTGACAAGGGTGCCACGGGGGAAAAAGTTTGGGAGCCCCTGTCCTAGACAGATCACCCATGCGAAGCGTTCCCATAACAACAACACAAAAATCTGATGTGTCCAACACATGACTTTTGCACGTCCATTAGATCAAAAATATTTTCGACGCACTTCCTCTAAATTTATTTGTTTGAAAGAGATAAAATATCAATAATAGTAAGGTTTAGCGATTTCTAGCCAAATATTTCGATATCGCCAAGCTGAGTTCAATTTGAAAGATTTCCTTCTGACACTTTATTTGGCGATATTTCACCAAAAGCCGACAAACTTGAGATAGTCAGCGAGATTTTGGGGATAGCCAAAGTAGTCATTGACCACAGACTTTCAATGAATTGAATGCATCTATACACCTCAATGTATTCAAAGTCATTTGGCTCACCATGTAAATAAATTCTCAGTCGATTGCTGTCAAAAAAGATATTGAAAACAGTTAGATATTAAAATAGTTCTAAATACAAAGTTAAAAAATCTACGGGTTAAAGTTTTAGAGTTATACAAAATAGGAAATAATTTTTGGCGCCAAATTTTGCGATATTTCGGCGAAACTCGTCAATGTCGACGACATTTGGCGAGATTTTAAGCATGAACCAAACAATCACAGATTATCGCCAAATTTGGCGATATTTCGCCAAAACTCGCCAAGAACGATAACAAATGGCGATACTTTGGGCATGGACCAAATGACTGACTATCGCCAAATTTGGCGATATTTCGCCAAAACTCGCCAAGGTCGAGGACAGACGGCGAGATTTTGGGCATGTACCAAAGAATGACTGTCTACAGTTGTATTATATTGAAGATGTCCATAGACATTAAGGTACTGAAATTCTTTTCGATGGTCCTGTAAATAAACTCTCCAGTAGATTGGAACCAAAAATCGAGATGCACAACTAGATGTTACAACATTCTTATATATGAAATTTCATAATAGTTTTTGAGATTTGAGAGTTAAATATGCACACACGTACACCAAAAGTCGCCAAGCTTGGCGACTTTTGGCATAGTTCTTGAGGGAGGCACGTGACCGTGGTCGGACCATTACCTAACTTATGTGGTAGGACGGTATTGTGCTTGAAATGGATGAATGCCCCTAAAATAGCTATTGACCGTAATGTATTGGAAATCTTTTGAGTGTTCCTGTAGCAGAACTATAAATGATAAAGACACTTTTTTAATGGAGAAATTCATTTTCTAACTCTTTACAGCATATATCACTTCTGAGTCGTTTGAAATAGCCCAATACCTCTAAAAAACGCTTTGATGAATTTCGGCCCATAGAGCGTATGTATTTCGAATCTTTTGGGCGGTCCTGTAGATAAACTATTCAGTCGAATGGAACCGGAAGGGGAGGTGCACAACTAGATGTTACAACAATCCTAAATATAAAGTTTCAATATTCAACGCCTAACAGTTTTTGAGATATGCGAGTTTAATGAATTTCGGCCCATAGAGCGTAATGTATTTCGAATCTTTTGGGCGGTCCTGTACATAAACTATCCATTCGATTGCCACCAAAAGGGGAGGTGCACAACTAGATCATAGAACAATCCTAAATATCAAATCTCAACATTCTACGACCAATAGTTTTTGAGATATGCGAGTTACATACATACGTACGTACGTACAGACGGCATGGAAAAACTGGCCACAGTAGACACGCCACTGGTCAAAATGAGTTGCAGACGCGTTAATTTGATCGTGCATGCTGGCCTACGATGAGATGCATCGAAAAAATTTTTTTTTATTAAATTTAGAGGTAGTCAAAATCGGTTTTTATGTCGAAATTTGGCCCCCAAAATTTTTCGGGATCACATTACTTCCTTATAGTACGTACAAGGAAGTAAAAAGATGTATGTGTTTGTTTGTGTCGGCGGCGTTACGGACCAACGGCTACACCTAGAAACATGAAATTTGATACTCTGGAAGTTCTAAGCATGAACTTGTGCACCTTGAAGCGATTTTTTTCAAAATTCGAGCTAGAATTTTTTTATTTTATGTTTTATGGGATTTTTGGCATTTTGTCTCATCTAATTCATAATAACGGTAGCAGCAAAACGGCATTTGTATCATCGGATAGAGGAGAAAATTTTCTTTTAAAAACAGTTTCTTCTGAATAGGTAACATGATTTACCGATTTTTAGGAATTTTTATACTAAGCATCACTTTTGGCGAATTTTTTCGTAAAATAATTTTAAAACTGTCGCATATTGAATTCTATCGTCATAACTTTTTGATATTTTGACAAATCGTGAAACATTCTTTTCTCCATCTTTTAAAATGAAAACGAAAATTTATGTAAATTAGATAATTTTTTACGAAATTTAATGTAACCTAATGTTTAGAATTTAATAGCATCAACGCGGAGAGCTTACGCCATTGCATTGATAAATCATGGCACGAGATAATTTGGTTGCTTTGCTACAGAAAGGATTAGAAAAAAAAGGTTTTTTTCAACCTATGGGTAGAGGTTTTAAATGTGTACCGCGGATTTGCAATTCGAAAGTGAGGATCCATGACGTCAAATGCTT
>JAWZYV010017051.1:0-38759 GCA_038373885.1 Cheiracanthium punctorium | reverse complement strand
TTAACTAGACAGCAAGATGGCGGACGATCGAAACGTTCATCGCGTGCCACAGATCTAGAGACCCTTTTTCACGCAGCTGGCTGTGCCAGGGTCTCTAGATCTGTGGCACGCGATGAACGTTTCGATCGTCCGCCATCTTGCTGGTAGTTAAGTCGAGCGATGGCAACGGCCGCCCTTTTTTCAGCATTGGAAAAGGGTTGCGCCTCAAAGGGTTAACTGATACACGTTTGCTTCATGGTATGTGGCATCACTATATACCCAGAAATTCACAGAGATAAGACTATGAATTACTATTTAATAATAGGTACGACCTATGAAACTAAAGCTATCGACGCACACAGGTGGATTTTCAAATATTCGAGGTCAAAACTCCAGTATACGAAGTCAGCCATGACAGTCAAGTTATATATTTTTTCGATTCTTACTGATTTCTTGAATCCGATGATAGGCTACATAATATTTGAATCAAGGGCGGATTAAAGGGGCGCCCGAGAAAAGAGAAATTAATGTAAAATATCCTATTTCGCTTCCATAAAATGGATGTATATGTTAATCTTCTAATTAACCGCCCCCACCGACAGACTAACCGCTCCCCCCCCGACAAACTTGCAATAATCCGCCACTGATTTGAATCGAATGCTTTAACGGTGAAACACTATAAAAGTTTGTCGTCTCCTACATAACAAATGATTATTGTTTAAATTTGAAGTTATTAAAAAGAAAAGTTATCGCGTTTTACAAATGTTTAGTGTAACTTTTATTATGGATTGTGAACCTGGGGGTACATATTTGTGTATTTAAAATATAGTTATTATTTTCCTTAGACTTTTTTTTTTTCAAAAAACAAAAGAAAACAAATCTTTGAGTTAAATTTAATCTAATGATTCACTTTATTGAGTTATAAAGTTATAAATTCATTAAAATCAGGCAATATTATAAATATATTAATAAAGTTCCTCATCGTAGCTTAACGTTTGTGTTAATTGTAGTTGCTAATATTTGCTATTCTAGTCATTATTAGATAATTAATAACAAAAACTAAAAACAATAATATTTATTTAGTTAGTTAGTTAGTTTTTTTAGATTTATCTTTTGAGAATGTCGTTCTATGTTGTGGACAATTAACTGAATATTATACAGACTGTAATTCAAAAGATAATCATAAAAAATTTGAAAATCTTGTCGCCAAAGTAAAAATTTTTTTGGGTGTTAGGGATGAGTTAACAGATGACTTTTTATACGCTTTTAGTATATGCCAATCAGGTTTTTTTCCCAATTTCTTTGGCTTTTTGAACGCTTAAATCCATCTATAGGTTTTGACCAAAAAATTTTAAAAATCCGCCTGTGTGACGTTTACCATTTTTCTGACACTAAACGTCGCTGCCTCTGGTAGAGGGCTGGAAATGTTGACGTGAATGTGAGAGAAACAAAATGCAAAATAGATAGACTAACCTTGAAAATATGAATATTTTTGAGGCTCCGGTAATTTCGTGTTCGTTTTTCTTTTCTTTTTTTTCCCTAAGTATGAGAATTCTAGAAAGTACCTTAGTTTTCGTTGGATTGTTCAATCAATTTAAAAATTCAAATGGTAACAATTCTTTCTTTTACTGCGGTAATTGCTATGTTAAAAAACAAAATATGAAATTATTTATTTTAACCCTTTGAGGCGCAACCCTTTCCCAATGCTGTAAGAAGGGCAGACGTTACCATCGCTCGACTTAATTACCAGCAAGATGGCGGACGATCGAAACGTTCATCGCGTGCCACAGATCTAGAGACCCTTTTTTTTTGACGACAGCTTGCTGTGCCGGTTACAGCCAGCTGCGTCAAAAAAGGGTCTCTAGATCTGTGGCACGCGATGAACGTTTCTATCGTCCGCCATCATGCTGGTAGTTAAGTCGAGCGATGGCAACGGCTGCCCTTTTTTCAGCATTGGACAATCTATGCAGCTGTTCTCGCCTTCTTCTAGTTTTCAGCAGATGTCAGTGCTGTTTAAAAATAATCGCGACCATTTTTTGACGGGAAATGACGTGCTAAAAAGTAAAGGATTCTCGTGGAGCTATGTCACCCGCAAGTATTTTTATAGAAATCAAATCTATTGTTCGTGACTGGCAACAGTCAAAACGTCAAAGTTTTGTGTCCCCAGAGCGGCAACACTGCGCCTTAAAGGGTTAAAAGAGGAAAGATAACGGGCATTGAATGAATGCAGTTTCCTTTGATGTAAATAAAAATTATTTTGCTGTCAGAAGATTGTTGTTTATTACATGCACAGATCGTTAAAAGTCTCTAGCAGAGAAAAAGCGCCTTCTCACATTAAATTGTTGGAGACCATGTTTTTATACTATTACTTTACCCGTCCTTGAATTCTGAACCACAAAAACGAATTTCTTTTTACAGCTTTAATTCCATTTCCTCCATTCATAACAGGAGAAAAATTACGAATATATGCGCTTTTCTCCAATATAAAAATTTTCTAGGGGGAAAATATATTTTCTCCGGAATATTCTAAATCTCAGAAACCAATAATCTTGTTCCACATTTCCATTACTGGGATTTTTCATACATGCAATGGCTTGTCTATGTCAATCAATAGTTTGGATTAAATTTTTGCTGCTTTTTTAATAAAAAACTTTTCATCGTTCAGATGCGCCTGATGTGAGTTTCTGTTTCCAGTGCAGTATGTATTTTCATACTGTAATAGAAATGCAATTTTCATGCGCCTGCACGGAGTTAATATTCACAGAGTGCGGTAGTGGGTGGAATTTTTATTTATTTATTTATTTATTTACCAGCTGCAAACCCGTTCTTCGCACGGTATGAAACGAATATTTTTCTTACTCGTGTTCTTTTGAAATAATTCCAGTGATGTATGATTTAAAAAAAAAAAAAATCGAGACAAAATTATTTGTCTCGATTAATTTATGTCGAGAAATAATTTGTCGATATTAATTATGCCCCTGTTTTTGACGATGGCGGGCGTCAAAGAGGGTCTCTAGATCTGTGGCACGCGATGAACGTTTCGATCGTCCGCCATCTTGCTGGTAGTTAAGTCGAGCGAGGGCAACGACTGTCCTTTTTTCAGCATCGGGCAATCTATCCGGCTGTTCTCGCATTCTTCCATTTTTCAGCAGATGTCAGTGCTGTTAAAAAGAGTCGTGACCATTTGTTTTACGGGAAAGGACGTGCTAAAAAGTAAAGGATTCTCGTGGAGCTATGTCACCCGCCACTATTTTTCTAGAAATCCAATCTATTCTTCGTGACTGGCAACAGTCAAAAGGTCAGAGTTTGGTGTTCCTAGAGCGAGAACACTGCGCGTTAAAGGGTTTATCCATAAATTTCTCCTTTGAAGAGAGTACCAAAATACTTATTGATCGAAATTGAAAAATTCGAACATTTATGCGTTCTTTTCAAGATGTTGTTTTTAAAAAAACATTTTCTTTTTCCCTTTGTCGCAGCGTCGGACCCTCTGCAGTGCCAGTCCTCATTGGAGAGCGTGAACGGAAGCAACAAGACGGTGCTCCACTGCCTGGTCGGTGTCCAGAGGGAGTGCCCAGAGGACGAAGCCTACTGCAACGGTCCCCTGCAGCCCAACACCCAGTACGAGTACGTAGGCCACTGGTTCTCTCAAACTTTCTGATAAATGTCTGGCATCATTTTAAAATCTTGCAAATAAGTCGTCGATGATACTGTTATAACCAGTGTTTAAGAAATATGGTGTACGGAAGCAATACGTTTAATCATTAATCCCAATCGATATACAGGGTATCCGAATTTTTTTTTTCAGGGCCCAAATACAAGAGAGGTAAAACCAGAATGTACAAAGATAAATATAAAAAACTCGGCTGTTCAAGCCTCGTCAGGGGGAGATCCCCCTGAAACCCCCCTAATTTTTTAGTTTCATTATTGCCATATTAAAACCATATTAAGGGGACAGCCTACTTTTTAAATGCCCAAAAAATCGATTTTGAGGTTTTTATCTCATTAAATAGCTTACTTTATTCTAAAAAGATTGATACCAACCATTTTTCTGTATGACATTTATTTGTTGAGATAAAAAGGAAAATGTAAACGCAAGTTGGGCAGCATGCTGTAGAAGCTGCAACTAAGGTTGACACTCAAAGCATAAAAGAGGGAGAATAGAAATGTACAGAATTTAATTTAGAAACTCGAAGAGCCAGAAAAATGCTCATCAGTTCTCAGTTTGAGGCAATAAAAGAAAACGAAGGCATTGTGCATGAAAGCGGAAAATTTTAAATCGAAATTTCATAAAGTGAAATAAAATCAAATTTTTATGTTGCAAAGTAAAAATAAATATATATATATGGATATAATTATTAAAATAACTTCAAAACATGTACTTTACCAATATTAATGCCTTTATATCCTAAAAATGTATCTTTTGTTAAGGTATGTACACATATTTTCATATTTACAATTGTCGAGCTTTTCTTTAGACTGATGTTTCTTAAGCCATATTAAAACATATTTTGGGTTAATCATATTAAGTACTCCGTAAAATTATTCTTAAATAGTAAATGTTTCATTAGAAAATGTTTTTAACTTTTAAAAATTAAAATTTATGTTCCAAAACAACAATTTGAACTTTAATTGGCGTTTTCTCAAAACACTGTTTTTCAAGTTGGCGCGCATGATATTTTAAAAACTATTTAAGATATCAACTTGAAATGTTTCTCAGACATTTGTTCTAATATAATGAACAAAATGAACTAAAATGAAATGGTTGTGTTTCATAGAAAAAAAGTTATGGTTGTAAAACTATCAAAATTTTTATGGTAATTTAAATTTTCAGATTAAATGATTTTTTAAAATTTAAATTATGAAAATAATTAAACCATTTTAGTTTAGATTGTTAAATTGAATGTCTTGTTTAATTTAGAAAAAAATTATGAGGTTCAAAGGAATTCTAATTGAGATATCTTGCGCGCAGTGGGAAAGTACCCTTGAATTTTTTTTTCCAATATTGTGAGGTAAAATAATATTTTTAAAATTATCACCTTTATAATAAACTAAAATAATATTTTTAATCAATAGAGTAATGTCATAGTAGTTAACTGAAAAAAAAGTTATGTTTCTGCATGCATTCATTATTTTTTTTTAAATTATGAAAGTTGATCTAAAATTTATACATTTTCCCATTCTTAAAAGTAGGCTGTCCCCTTTTAATTGACTATGTCATTTTGTCGCTCATCTTTCGCGTACTTCGCCTTCTAACCCTATGTTGAAATTTTTAGGAGTGTAACCACGAAGGTAAATTTATAGGAGTGGACACTTCTCTCAGAAAGTTGGATAACGACGTTGTTGCAAACAGATGGCGCTACGCACACTGGGTAACTGCGCATCTCCTGCTTCTGCGCATCACAGGTTGTTTATTTTTCCATCGAGGTGAAATAAATGAAGATCGTCGAATGAGCAGAACTTTAAAAAAATTAAATATATAGACTTATGAACATCGGATATAATAGTTGAAAAATCGCTCAAAATACTGGTGTTAAACGATAAAGTAATTAAAAAACTGTGTAAAAAACACACATAAGAAGTAATAGGTAAGAGGATACGCACGTTTCGTTCAAAAATTGTTTTGAACTTCATCAGTCCAAGCCCTTCGTCGTAAAGAACACAGGGAACTGAAAAGAGATCTCTTTTCATAGATCTCTTTTCAGTTCCCTGTGTTCTTTACGACGAAGGGCTTGGACTGATGAAGTTCAAAACAATTTTTGAACGAAACGTGCGTATCCTCTTACCTATTACTTCTTATGTGTGTTTTTTACAAAGTTTTTTAATTACTTTATCGGATATAATAATTTCTGGCATCAGGTGTATTTTAATTACATAATTGTCTTAGAATACTCTTTCCTAATTAATATAGGCAATAATTTCGAAGCGAAGTAATATTATGTATGTAATGCCGTGTTATTATTTTGCCCAAAAAGTTGTATTTTAAGAAATAGTAAATTTAGAAGAATGTAGTATGCGTGAATGCAATATTTAAAAAGTGTTTATTTATAATGACGATCACACTCAAACAAGCAGTATTTGCATTTATTTCATGCTGCGACATATTTTGCTGTTCCCGGCACAGCCAGCTGTCGTCAAAAAAAGGGGTCTCTAGATCTGAGGCACGCGATGAACGTTTCGATCGTCCGCCATCTTGCTGGTAGTTAAGTCGAGCGATGGCAACGACTGCCCTTTTTTCAGCATTGGGAAAGGGTTGCGCCTCAGAGCGTTAACAACTTGGAGGACACTGGAGTCACGAAAGATTTTACGTGCACCCGCTCCCATTAGCGTACACAGTCGCACAGCAGTCGAGCCCAGAGCAAGTTGACCCTCCCGAGCACTGGCGAAGCCGGATGCTGCTTCATTTGCAGTGTTCTTATGGGAACGGAGTTCAGCGTCCAGACCACTGCGGGACGAAAATAAGTGCTACAAATGCAACAAGAGGAACAATAAACCTCGTGTTTTTGTGTTATGGAACAAAAGTAGTGATAGTTATTATAACATTTTTAACGCTCTTGTATATTTCCTTAGGATGAAGATTCGAGCTTTCACGAGAGGTGGATACACTGAGACTCATCTGATATACGCTCATTCGCGTAAGTGCATTTATTTCATTTATAGAAATGCTCAAAGGATACATAAATACTGTTAGAAAAATGATCCATAAGAGACTATTTTATTAAAAAACTTATAAGGAATAGGGTGGTAGGAATAGGTAGACAAGTCATTCAACCTCTAAATTATGAGGTATTCAGTTACGGAATTGTTGTTGTTCTTATGTCCATGGACAGATGACTGCATCATCCACGGAAAGTAGGTGCCATTGCCACCGAAGGGGTTGGACTTCTGCTTGTTGGTTCCTGATTTTGAATCAATTCCAGATGAGGGACCAACCACCCAAACAGCACAGCAAATTTGCATCAAACTTGCAGTAGGCCTGATTTATCAAGTCAATAAACATGCATTAAGCTTGATATTTTCAAGCGTGTAAGCTTAATGCAAGCTTGAATCAAGTGTTCAAGTTTACACTTGCCCAACTTGCATTATGCTTGACATAGTAAGCTTGAATCAAGTTTGGCATACAAGCTTGATTCAAACTTACTACACTCTAAAAATTTTCCTAAAAAAACTTTTCCTAAATACACGGGCGCCGAACACGCCCCATATATTTTATTTTTCCACGCATTTTCCCCTCTACGCTGAAACCTCAAATTAATTTAATCTGCTTCCGTCTAGCGTCCGCGACTGGGATCGATCTCGGGACGTAAGGTGTAGGACCTTACCACCTTGAGTAACCACCTTGCAAATCTGATTCGATATGAAATGACTAAAGTTTAAAGTGACTGATATGGTTGTCACGCCGTTTTTTTGGCGAGATTGATCAGTACTGCCCGATGCCGATCTGCATCTTTTATTTTTCCATGGGATGAATCAAAATTAAAATAATCTTATGTGTGATTTATAGACTCTATTAATAGAGAAATAAGCATAATATAAACTTGAAAGCAGCACACGTTTTAAAACTTTCAATATCGCAACACTCATGTTGGGCAATATTGGCCAAAATCGGGACAAACGACTGATTTTGAAATCAATTTTGTTGTTTATTCGTATTTTATTTTGAAGAATTTCAATATTTGGAAATGTAGAATATGTTTTTTTAATTCTATGATCAAGTACATTTATGACTGATGATAAATTATTTGTTATGCGGATGTCGCTTTCCAAATCAAGCAGTCATCAAGTTGTATTCAAGCTTGACAGTTCAAATGACTTAAATTCGGCGGGAAAATATTTGCAGACTCATTTTTTTTTTTAATCTCCAAGCTTGCTGCAAGCTGAAAATAAATTGAACTGTCAAGCTTGTATTAATACGTCAAATTCAAAGAAATGCCAGGCTTGATTTAAGCTTATGTGCTGTCTGGGCACCACCTGAAATCGGCATCCACAATGATATGAAGGACATCGGAACGACGACGGATTTCACGTGCACCAGCGCCCGTCACCGTACACGGCCCCACGGCGAGAGAGGTGTTCACCCTCTCAAGCACTGGCCAAGCCGAGTGCTGCTTCACTTTCCGTGTTCTTACGGGAATGGAGTTTAGTGACTAGACCACTGCGGACAGTTAACTGATCAATATTTAATATTCAAAAATATGTATCATAATAGAAGCAAAATGTCCCGAATATGTTCGAATATATTTATTAAATTTTGCCTAAATTTTGAGTTTTAATTGAGTCAAAAGCAATTTTCTCACAACAAAATAATTCTTATTTGTACTATCGTAAACTACACGTTTCATTTTTGTCCAATAAAAATAAAAACCTGGAGTGACTCCACTCGACTTTCCGAACACTTACAATCGAGATCTTTACCAAACATTTAAATAAATTTTAATCGGTGAATAATTCAAGCATATATACCAAATTGAATCTCAATCGAATGCGCCGTTTAAACGATAGCGCACTTTCAAGAGTTTCTCCCCATAGGCCATAATGTAAAAGAAATCTTTGTCGTAGCCCTGTAGAAAAACTATAAGTCCTATACACATCAAAATTAATAACGGTCTTGGGACGGTAGTTTATAATATATATACCCAATTTGAGCTCAATCGAATGTACCGTTTAAACGCTAGCGCACTTAGAATTTCCCCCCATAGGCCATAATGTAAAAGAAATCTTTGTCGTAGCCCTGTAGAAAAACTGTAAGTCCTATACCCATCAAAATCAATATCGGTCTTGTGACGGTGGTTTATAACATATATACCCAATTTGGGCTCTATCGAATCCCTCGTTTAGGAGCTATCGTGTTCACTCACATACACACAAACACACATACACACACACATACATACATACATCTCGTAAAAATAGAATATATGAATTAAGACCTCAAAACGTGTCAATATACCAAAATCTCGAAGTCGAATTTTTTCATGATTACTATACTTTCCTTACATGGCACATGTTCGGAAAGTAATAAGTAGTTTCACTTTCTATTTCAAACATTAGAGTTAGCACAGTCACAGAATCTATTATTGTTAAAATCAAGGTTTCAGTTAAAATTAATGAATGTCATTTCTAGACTTGTTAGGTTCGGAAAATAAAAAATGCATGTATATGGAACAAAGAAAACGTTAACTAACTGGAGTTTTAAGAATACTATGTGGATTAAGACAACTAATAAAAATGCTTTCCGATTTTTAAAACTATTCTAGCCACTTTAAAATGCATTTTCATCTCATGTGTGGCAACATTTCCACTTCCCCAACATAGGCAAAGAAGTCTAGTGTCGGGTAAATCGAAAAAGTTTGAGAGCTTTAACTCCGTGGATAATACCAATCTTTAAAAATTAATCCGTGGTTTCTGGCCTGACATTCATCATCAAAATGATATCAACATCTCTCTCTTGCTTCTCTTATGCCATCTACACTACTGGCCAAAAGTATTACAAGTTTCAGAAATCTAATCCTTTTTAAGATTTAGCCCCCATTCCCCCCGTCAAAATTAAAAATGAATATAATTGATATTTTTTAATGTCAACATGCTAAATTAATTACTTCAACGATAGCATTAAGTTAAAGAACAAAAATCTTTATTTAATTTATTGAAAAAATAGCAATATATATATATATAACTAAAAAGTAAAACACAAAACATACTACAAATAAGACATATCTCGCATAAAAGTAACAGCTATTATCAAGAATTAGAAACCAGATTTTGAATCCAAATAAAGTGCAAGAATTATTGTGATAGTATAATGGAACGGAAATTATAACCACTGTCACCATCTTCAGGGGCCACAAACAGTGGATTATAATTTACAGTAAACCAAATAGTAGGGTTTCGGTTGTGTGGCATATCAGAAGAGATATTAACTCCACACATCTGGGCCCTACCCTACTATATAAAGGAAAGAAGAAATCAAAAAGATAACAAAAATTAGAAAGATAATTTTACATACCATACCTTGAGCACATGGAAATTTTATTTTGAACAGTTGATATGTGTTGCCAATGCTAAGAATTGTAAAAAGTGAAAAATGGTGTTGCCACTAAATAAAAGTGTAAAAGTGGAAAGAAGAAAGTTTAGGAGTTGCCAAATACTAATAGGTAATATTATTAAATTTTAAGAATATCCAGGTATATTAATATAATAAATATATATTGAATAATAATAAATTTAAAAGATTGAATAAAATAAATATTATAGCAAAATTAAATATAACATATTGTTTAAAAAATATAATGATTATTATTATTGACTAAGTTTGTATTAATAAAGTGTATTGTATGGACAGAAGATTAATCTAGTAAATAAGAAAAAAAATAATGTTATAGAACAGAATAATCACAATATAGGAAACCCCGTTTTTTTTTTTTTTTTTTTTTTTTTTTAATTCCTCCAGATATATATATGCATGCAATATAACACATCCAAATTTGTTTTTTAAAACATATTACTTTTTTTTTTTTTTTTTTTTTTTTATATATATATATATATATAAGAGAATATATATATATATATATAGGTTATTATAGAAATCATAATCCATTTTTGGCTCGTCGGAATAAAATTAAATAAAGAACTCTTTTCAAGTTACTCCGCAAAAAGAGGATAATAAGTAAATGCAAATTGAACTAAAGATCATTTATTTGTGTTGTTGAGCAGCCCTTGACTTTGATCCACAACAGCCACTCCTTTTAGATGTGGAATCCACAATGTTTTGCAAACAACTTCCTTCGGTGTTTTATTGGTGCCAACTTAAATGATGGGTTCCTGAAGCTCTCATTTTGTTTTTTTGGTGATTTTTCAGATGTATTCTTTCCAAATTATACTACATAAACTCGCCAAAAATATTAAATTCTGGCAAATTTCCTGTCTATATTTTTCTGGGTTTATTCTTGAAACGATGGTTAGATTTATCAAACTTACAATACTTTTGGCCAGTAGTGTAATACCACCGATGTAAAAGAACAACTGGATAGATTTTAAGTCACCTAAGTGCATTCTATCCAGTTGTTCTTGGGCTGGATTCTTTGGCACTATTCGATTTCCAAAAGTGCAGTCTTTGCCATCATTCGATTTAATTACCAGCAATATGGAGGGCGATTGAATCTCCAATTGTTTGCTACACAGCCAAAGAACTTCTTTATCACAGCTGGATGTGTCACTCAAGATTGGCGATTCAATCAACAGCCATGTTTCTTGCAGTTAAATCGAGCGATGACAGCTGCATTTTTTAGTGTTTCGCTGTCTATCCAGTTGTTCTTCTATATCGTATGGATATCTAATTTTTAACGTTTCAGGTCCGGCTCCAAAACCTAGCCCAGTTGGAACAATCGTAGCCGTTCTAGTGGTTCTCTTGCTGTTGGTGTTTTTAGGAGCTGGAGGTTACGTGGCGAAGAAGAAAGGTTACCTGAACATTTTGGTGAACAACATTCAGTATGTACATACAACACCCCACAAAATTTTAAAAATCTTAAATTAATCTTTACTCTAATTTTGTTCGGATTTTCTTTTTTCTTCTTCAATTTGTGTTTTACTTTCAGAGCACGGCTACATCCGAAAGAAGAGCCTAAAAGAGAGAGCGTAGGAATACAAATGGAAGAATGTAAGACACCGCGGTAAGTAACGAATAATGTATTCTTACAAAATTGTAGAGCTGTTTTACCGCATTATTGTGTGCTGTAGGTGTTTAATTTCGAGATTGATGATACTAAAAACTGGATACGATTTAATTTAAAACACAACAGTTTATTCAACTATATTAAAATTCACCAAAAAAATACAATTTTACAACTACTCGAATAAGAAGTACATAACAATCGAATAATAACAAGAACTCGAACATTTTCACACGAAACCATGCGACAACTGACTTATTTATACAATTCACAAGTAGTCCAGGGTTGCAGTTAGGCGATGCAAAACTCGCCAGCTCGCCAAACCATACGAGATGGCCGAAAGCGTGCCAACTCGCCAACAGTAGGAAAGTGAGTTGTACAGGCATTATTGCAAATTATATATGAATGTGTGACCCCCTTGACCTTGGTGACTAGGGATGGACGCGAGTCCACGACACGAGACGAGACTTCTCGCGGTCTCGCACTTTGACGAGACGAGACCTCCGGGTACGAGACGAGACCTCGGGGTGCGAGACGAAACCACGGGTTGCGAGACGAGACCACGGGCTGCGAGACGGGACCACGAGACCATACCACAGGTCAGGTATCGCGCGAGACCAGTCTCGTGGTCTCGCGTTGAAATAGACAAAGATGGTTATGGTCGGTACTTCAAAATCTTTCTAAAAGCGGCAAGACCGCATTTTGCAAAAAAACTTCGCCCCACAGCAATTAGCACAGATTAATAATTAGCTTACAGCATGAGGTGTACAGAAAATTACTTTTGTAGTATTTTCATAATTTGAAATATTCGTGAAATTATGTGTTTACATGATTAGTCGAAACAAAATAATATGGCTATGGGTGTGACCAGTGGCGTATAGCAAAGATCTGAATGTCTGCGCCCAACCCCCGACCCGCAGAAATTTTTTGGGCGGGTTCCCCCTCCAATCTTTTATGAAATGGTCAAATTTTTAATTTTTATCCATTCCTCTCGCATCTAGAATACAAGATAATTCAATAATGATTCCCGTAAAGATTAAAAAATGAAAGTTTAAATTAATGTTACTTTTAAGCTAAAATGTACTTGAAATATACAAATGTAAAAATGTGTATTTTTTACACAAATCAAGCGTTTGTTTGATTGTTGGACGTGCTTTTATTTGGAATACTACTACTTTTCATGAACACTGATAGTTCTATTGGAGGTTGCTTTGTGAATGATTAATCAAAAGAAGGAATATTAGAGAAAGGGAAGTTCTTTGGGATTGTTTTATTAGAGCAATTATTTGACATAACGAATTTCATGGGAAGAGGAAGAAAAAGATCCCCCTGTATACTTTAACCCTTTGAAGCGCAACCCTTTCCCAATGCTGAAAAAAGGGCAGTCGTTGCCACCGCTCGACTTCACTACCAGCAAGATGGCGGACGATCGAAACGTTCATCGCGTGCCACAGATCGAGAGACCCTTTTTTTACGACAGCTGGCTGTGCCCGGCACAGCCAGCTCAAAAAAGGGTCTCTCGATCTGTGGCAGCTCAAAAAAGGGTCTCTAAATCTGTGGCACGCGATGAACGTTTCAATCGTCCGCCATCTTGCTGGTAGTTAAGTCGAGCGATGGCAACAGCTGCTCTTTTTTCAGCAATGGGCAATCTATCCAGCTGCTCTCGCATTCTTCCATTTTTCAGCAGATGCCAGTGCTGTTAAAAATAATCGTGACCATTTTTTCGACGGAAAATGACGTGCTAAAAAGTAAAGGATTCTCGTGAATCTATGCCACCCTCAACTATTTTTATAGAAATCGAATCTATTCTTCGTGACTGGCAGCAGTCAAAACGTCAGAGTTTGGTGTTCCCAGAGCGGGATCACTGCTCGGTTAAGAAGTTTTCAACCCATACACCCAGGTATATCTATAACAGGTCTATTCTTTCTACGGTGTTAAAATATAAAGTTTTACAACTGTCATATTTTACTAGTTCCATAAAAACTGATATCTGAAAGCATTTCATTCACTAAAAAACCCCATTGTGTAGGGGGTCTCTCTTCAACGACCACCCCCCTCCAGCATTGCGGAGGCTTACAGTACGCAACTTAATTTTTTGTTGCGAGGGTTATACAAGTGCAGAAAATTTCGATTCTAGAAAATTACTGTCGTCTCCTCTCGAAGGTCATTTCTTTTCTCGGAACCATAGCCTTTTAAAAAGCCCATAAAAATCCGATAAAACCGCTTTATTGTTCCTTTTATATTACCACACCACAACCAGAGAAACTGCCAACTATACAGTCTGCTTGGTCGACATTGGCAGACATCTAATACGGTAGACGGCGCATTCTATGGCGCACGCATGTATCGCACTAACAACCACGTGATTATGTGACTGGGGTGTCAGCAGTCTTTTGGACATGCCGAGATACCAGATGCGCCGTCTACTGCATTAGATGTCTATATCGATACATTGATACCATAGACTAATACTTACTGGGGCAAGCGCATGTGTGGCTCTGTTTTAGGATATTCGAATGCAAAAAACAATCTTCTGGCAGGAAAATTATTCATACTTTTTTTATCATTAAAAATCGCTCGTTGTACATTTAATTTATGGTTACTTAGAATCGATAATTAATTTCATATTCAATTTTTAACAATACTACAGCTTCCATAGCAACGGAATCCATCGTTGCCACTTCATTGTTAAATTTAACCATCTGATGAAACTGAACTTACTTCTATGGGTCTTAAGACTCATTGAACAAGTATGATTTTTTTTTTTTGAGAAAACCGACTTCAAATTGCATCACTATGACGGAAAAATATCCTCAGTCTAAATTAGTGCAGTTTGGCAAGTTCTCGCCAAATATAGCATATATCGCCAACTTGAATTCAGTTTTTAGGACTTATTTTTTTCAAGCCAAACTTGATGATAAATCTCCAAAAGTTGCCAAATTTGGCGACTTTCGATATATGCCGGTACCAGCTAACCTTTCTTTTACCATTATTCCCATTGAAAATAGCAGGATTTGGCAAATATGGATATCGGCAAGCTGATATCAGTTTTGGGAACTTATCCACTTGAGGACTCCAAACTTGCCTATGAATCACAGGCCCGGACTGAGAGGGTAGGGGCCCGCCCGTCTCAAGAGAAGGGGGGGGCGTGTTATTTTGTTACCGATAAATAATAGGATGTGTTAACTTTCGGGGTATGGGGGACGTACGGTGTTATTATTAATTAATCATGATTGATAATTAATGCCTTCATAAAATATTGATCTATTAATTAATATGCGTCATTCATATTAATGAATCCCTTGCTCATTCGGGAACCCTCATTCAAAAAATTTTGAGAACTACATTTAAAATGAAGTGTTTTGAAGCCTTCTGGGGGCGCAATTGTAGCTGCAAAATATTTTGTATGTGTCAAACTTCATTCAAGTGCTATCAGTATAGCACTTTTTTGTATTTTCTTTCTTTTTTTTCTGTTTGGGGGCCCATCCGTCTGCAGACAGTCGGACACCCTGGCCAGTCCGGGCCTGATGAATAACCAAAACTGAACAGCCTTGGCGGTTTTTGACATTAGGAACAAATACTGGCAAACATTTAAGGTTTAAAAAAACTTTTTTTTTTCGATTTTCGGAATGGTAATATCATTAGAACGTGACGAAATTAATATGAGACCATCTCTGCGCCATCCCCTTTCCAATATTTTTTTTTAATTGGACCACGCGGTAAAAAAATATCGTTGTGTATCTATCTATCTATACTTATAATAAAAGAGAGTGTCTGTGTGCTTGTCTGTCGTTCGCGTAGCGGACTAACTATCCGACCGAATTGCACCAAACTCTGCAAGGGGGTTCCCAAGCATCCCGGAGTTTGCACCTCGGGCGTAGTTTTTTTAATTTTTGAATTATTTTATATTTTACGTTATTTTTGACCGTTTTCTGTCTTTGCCCTCCGAAAAAGAAGGCTTCCGATCGTCCGAAAGAAAAAATAATTACACGATCGGAAAGAGGAAAGAGTTTCCTTTTTAAAGGGACCTTCATTTTTGAATTAGCTGCATTTCCCGATTTTTGATAAATAAAAATCGACAACCCTTATCGCCGGGAATTTCGAGTGAATTTCAGAACGAGGAGCCTATCTCAGCTCGCATCTAAAAAGTTATGGAATATTTCGACTAAAAAAATATATATACTGTTACGGACAAACAACTCAGCTTTCGATTAAAAAAAAAAAAATCAAGCTGCGGTCATTCCCGCCAAACTATTTTTTCGTCAAATATACTCTAGCATTTATCTTGGCGAAAAATCGATCGTCTTGGCGTTCCGCCGGGATACTACGTAAGTACCAATCTAAAAATACGAGGAATATAAAGATAGCTCTCATGGAGTAACAAAGCAGCGATGAGTTCTTATAGGACCAAAAAGTGCCAACTTCATTTTCCCCAGTTTTGAAAGCCGTATTTCCCGGCCTTGTGAAGCTTTTCGACCCACGTCCACAGCCCTCTATAGTAATAGGCCAGCGCGCTGATTCAAAATGGCGGCGACTGAAGGCGGAATTTCCCCTTTCCCTTCATGCGACCGCAGTGCACAAACCAGAAAACAAACTTAATATTTTACTAAACAATTAATGATTACATGACTGAAAAATTTTACCATCTCTTATATAATGATTTTTACCAATAAAAAAGTTACACCTGAAAGATAATTTATTTTATTTTTGGTATTATAGAGATAATATTTTGATAATAGGCCTTCTTTGTAAACAATATGTTATATACCACGAAAGCAATTTACTATTTCATTATATTTTAATTTGAATCATTTTAACTATGTATTATTCAGTATTCAATTCATATAATGATTTCCATTAAATTATTCAAAGTTTCGGGGAATAAAGTATTTTACTGTAGCTAAATCATTTTAAATAATAAAAATAATAATTATATAGATTCTATTTTCAAGGAGAAAATCTATAAATAAAAATAGCATGGATATACTAAAATGAATCAAAACATATCAATTCAGTAACTTTATTTTTAAAATCATATATATACACTCACAAACAATTTGCATCTTATTACAAAAAAGTAAACAATATATATAGATTAACATTTTCACTATTGAAAATTATCTAACTTCACAGTATTTCCATAAAGGAAGTAACAAAGTAATTTCACCCTTAAATTAATTGATAATTTCTGTTATTTGCACTTGTAAAAGTTACTCGTTCAACATTTTGTAATTACAATCTATGGGCTATTTCAATAATTATTTCTTTGTGATTATACTAAAAAATATAAAAATTATAAAAAATTTTAACATTTTTGCCCATACACATACACACCCATTTATCGTGAGGTAATGGATTGGGAACAGATATGTAAATACGAACAGAAATGGAAATACTTAAGCAATTGACCAGCGTTAAATTAAAAACATTTATGAAGGGACAGGGTACCTCTTCAGTAGCATAAATTGGAGTTTAAAAGGGTTAAATCGTTTGAAAATAAACGTTGTTTTTCAAAACACAAGTGTTAAACAAAGTTTAAAAATGAAGATAGAAAAAAAATTATTTGGGAAAAAAACATCAACTTTAATAAATATATTTTGAGACATTAAATAACTGTCCGGCTGTGATTTTAACAAATTATTCTAATTTTGATATTTTAAGCAATGTTAGAGTACAGTGTCTCTTTTAAAATTTACAGTAACATGAGTTAATAGTACAGTCAGTTACAGTGAGTTAATAGTCATTATTATAATATATTTCAAAAGTTAAATCTAAGCTTACCTTAAAAGATATTTCTATTGAGGGTATATCCAATACACATAATTTAATTACAATTGATTGTTCATCAGTTTTAATATAATTCCATTTGGGATAGTTCATTATGCAGTCACGTATGTACATTTCAGCTTGATGGATATCTTTTATTTTATTTAGTTCAGTCTCATTAGCGTATGTTATTAAACTTGTATTTAAAGACAGCTGGATATTTTCGTTTTCTTTGTCGTCACGAGTTTTTCTTTTTTTGGGCACTGTGATATTTAAATGAGGTGTGGAATCATGAATATATGTTGGAAACGCATCAGGAGTCAAAGCAGGACTGGCTCGGGGAATCTTATGTATATTCCAATCTTTGTCCTTCCAAATATCTTCTCGAACAATCATCTCACTGGCAAAATGTTTAATGCAAACTCTAGCATTTTTGTGAATTTGAAATTTTGCCGATGAATCCGGTTAATCCAGAAATTTCTTTGTTCCTCATCATTCGGGAACCGGAAACAAGTTACGTATGGCGGATCGTAGTTCGATCTGCAATGAGGAACAACACATTTGAAAGGCATAACCTACAAATGAAATAAAAAACATATATTATCGGTAATTTAGATTAAACGTTATTATAAATTAATTAGGTTTTAAATTAATCAAGCTTTTGATTCATATTTTAAAACCATTAGTTAATTACTAATACAAAAAAGTAGAGAATGTAAACAAGCTCAACACATTAACATTAAAATTATTTTTTATGTAATAAAGTAAATTACTTACTATTTGTCTGATTTCTTTCTTTCTTGCACTATTCATCTACACATATGCATCAATACAAGCTATTTTAAGTAAAATAATATTACATTATGTGAGAGATAAAATGGATGACTGTTGTTCTTAACTTCCATTTAGAATGAAATCGCGAACGATGGCAGACGAACAGAATAATTTTAAACCTTCCGCCTTCGGTTGGTCACGTGATCGTATTCCCAAGAATCAGCGCGCTGGCCTATTACTGGAGAGGGCTGTGCCACGTCATTGCATTACGTCAGATCATAGCAACCAGCCTGGCAACACTTTCCTGTAGAACACACTAACGTTCGTTTGAGGATGGTGATTGGCGGAATGCTCGTCTTTCTACCTCTAAATATCCGAGTTGTCCTACAAAAAGTTGCCCTGACGTCATGTCGAAATGCTCTATTACGTAGGCAACGGTATATCAAACTATTTAGTTGAGAAACAAACAAAGTGGGAACGATTCAGTCTGTATTAAAGAAGCTCTAGTCTTATTTATGTCGCACAGAAACAAATTTTATCAGCAGGTTCTATCACAAAAATTATATCACTATCCGAATAATAACACAATCGATTTGTTATGAATACAGCCCCTCCAACCCCTTGGAAAAAAGACCATAATCTTCAACTCCAAAAAGCGACTATGAAGTTAATCTTCATACCGTAAAATTTTGGCAACGTTTTGCTCTTGATAACAGTAACTTGTCGTATTCATAGTTCTGATGTTCTTGTACTTTGTCGTTAGTATGTAAAAAATCCAGACGATAATGCGACCGTTTTGTTTTTCTGATTCACTAAATTCCTAAGTTCTTCGAAATCGGGCCATTATGGAAGTAGGGAAATTTTTTAAAGTTTGGTTCAGTTAAATGCATAGAATTGTTCGAGTGCTAAATGTAAATAAAATAAACAGATCGTTGTTGCTGTTCCACAATGTGACGAAAATGCACCGATTTGGTGACATAAGCCTACAGAAAATTAGGTATGTTTTGTTTGTTTGTTTCGATTGAGCAGTTTTTGAATGTTTTTGCTGCCCTTTGTTATTAAGTATATACTACTAGAGAACAAATTCAATATCATCCCTTTTTTGGCGCAAGGCCGTAGCGAAGGGGAGGTTTTGGAGGTTCGAACCCACCCCGAAACTTTCAGGAACATGTATTATTATTTGTAAAAGGGTATTAAAAATTTGGCACATTGAGAAATAAAACTTGTAAACCCTTCCCGAAATGTTTCCCTGGCTAGATATTGTTTTGGCTTGGCGATAAATTAATTTCACCATTTACTTTAACATACCGTATTTCTTTTTTTTTTCTTTTTATTTTAAGGGTGTATCAATTTGTGTTATATACTTATAGATTTTCATTTTCCTTTAAAGTAAATACAATTGTATTATATAAATACAAATTCCGGTTGATTCCTACTTTAACCTCCCCACACACACACTCACACACTTTCGCCAACCTAAGAAATCGCCGTATTTTGGCGAGCTTTTCAGTCTTAGGTCTCTAGAACTTATGCACAAGTTCCAACGCTTCCAAAGGAACTTGGTGAAACGAAAGTAGACAGATTAGCGATAAACGCACTAGTTAAGGAACTTGAAGACTGAATTATTAAAACAACATTAATTGGCAATCCCCCCAAAATAAATAAATAAGAAAATAATGCTGTACTTACATTGCTCCAAACTGCCATTTTAATTTTAAATTACGAAGGTTGCCACATAAACACAAAACATCGTCATGGTAACTGAACATGTATAGCTATCGTCACCTTGGCGAGCGTGGGGGGGGGGGGTTTAAGTAGGAATCAACCGAAATTCATTAAGACGCTAAATATTTAAAAATCTACGTATATAATACGGTAACGTATGCAGTACCAAAATCGACGATGTTTACACGCTTCGAACTGCAACAACTAGATTTAAACATTACCGTAATAATAATAACGCATGTGCAAAAATCCAAATGAACAGTTCAATGGCGTCAAATGGAACAAGCACATTTGTTACTTAAGTGTGTTACGCAGTAGCTAGATTACAAAATAACAATAACGGATACGTGAAAACGCAAGATCTTTCGGATCTTTTCACAGCTTTAAAATATCTAATTTACAATAAATACTTGGCGCATTGATCACGCAACTAAAAAGTGCCATCATGCAGTGGGCTAAAGCAAATTTTAGCCGTTTCCTGTTGCTTTCATATTAATGCAACTAGGGATACGTAGGTAAATAATGGCACCATGCTATAAAAACAAAAGTATCAGGTCACTTTGGCACAACACTGGTGTTATTCAAAGAGAAAAGTACCTATTATTGAAGCCATGGAGCTCATGAATGGAAGGCATCACACTAAATACTAATTTGAGGAAGCCCGCAGTTGCTGCAATTAAGTATTTCTGTAGGAATTTGTACATGTTTCACAACGTATCACCCAATTCAGTCTTTTTATAATCATTTTATGAAAAGAAATGTCTTCCATTATGTCTTTCTGTACATTTTGCAATATCAGTATTGGCATCGGCCATCATCGGCTTTTGACACCCAAAATTTTTAGTAACCCTAACCTAAATAAATTTAATGACTAAATACCGTTAAAGCAAAGAAACTTAATTTTCGTCTATTTGAAACAGGGTTGACATGGTTTAAACCGACTGGTTTACACCAAGTGGTTTTTTTTCTCAAAAGAGCGAATTGGTTTTTTTTTAAATAATTTAAAATTACGAATACTACAGATAGAATACGTTCTGATAATCTTTTAAAATTATCCTTATAAGTATCAACAATAAGTTTTTATGTCAATCTAATACATACCTTATTGTTTTATCATTATTAAAAATTATTAATTGAACTTAAATTGTAGGCTGCATTTTTAAGTTGTTTCTAAAATAGAGGTTTTGTGTTTTAACAACTTAATTTTAAACATTAAAAATATCAATTCGAACAACTTATCACCATTATTACTGATGAATCTAAGTGCAAGATTCCATGTAAAATGTAGTAAACAATTAATATTATATTATATTATATACTAAATATAAAAATAGTATCTCTAAATAAAATATTAAAATTTAATGATTTCAATGTCCACATAAGTATAGCAACAATTGTTTATTTACTTTGTTTAAATTACTTTCAGAAGGAATATTAATTGTTATTTGTACATTTTACAAATAATTGTATTTTTAAGTATGTAACAGATAATTATAAAAGGATTCTTTAACCCTTTGAGGCACAACCCTTTCCCAATGCTGTAAAAAGGGCAGCCGTTGCCGTCGCTCAACTTAACGACCACCAAGATGGCGGACGATCGAAACGTTCATCGCGTGCCACAATCTAGAAGACCTTTTTCTGACGGCAGCTGGCTGTGCCGCACAGGCAGCTGTCTTCAAAAAAGGGTCTCTGGATCTGTGGCACGCGATGAACGTTTCGATCGTCCGCCATCTTGCTGGTCGTTAAGTCGAGCGATGGCAACGGCTGCCCTTTTTACGGCATTGGGCAATCTATCCAGCTGTTGTCACATTCTTTCATTTTTCAGCAGATGTCAGTGTTGTTAAAAATAACCGTGACCATTTTTTTACGGGAAATGACGTGCTGAAAAAGTAAAGGATTCTCGTGGAGCTGTGTCACCCGCAACTATTTTTATAGAAATCAAATCTATTCTTCGTGACTGGCAACAGTCAAAAGGTCAGAATTTGGTGTTCCCAAAGCGGGAACGCTGCGCGTTAAAGGGTTAAAAAAAATCAAAAACACTTGGTTTAAAAAACGGTTTAAACAAAAAAAAAACCCTAGTTTTTTGGGTGTTTTTTTCAAATAAACCGTTTTTTTTTTTCCAACTCTGATTTTAAATGAGTCCAATAAATTTGGACACTGCGCACTTGTCATAAAAAACAACAAGGTATGGGGCGGCGAAGCTGCCCACCCCCTTGGCGGCTAGTAATTTAAATTTCACTGCACTAAATACATTAAGAAAACATAAAAAGAAAATTGAAATCTCACTTCTGAAGAAAAATCGAACAACGGCAAATCATTGACATATATTGTCATTTATCGTGCCGAAAAGAGTCACCAAAAGAAAACTGTGCCAGCCAAACAGAGACGATAAAGCTGCACGGCAGCGTAGATATTTGTCACCAATGGCGACTTTTAATTCTTTGGCGATTTCCACATGCACGTAATTAAAACTCCATTTATTGTTTTACATAATCCTTGGCATATTTAGCACCGCGAATTATTTCATCGCCGTGATAGGGAAATATCTGAGTTGTACTGTCAATTTTTGTTGTTTTTTTTTTTTTTTTATCTCTATAGAAAGATAAAAATTCCAGTGTTATGAAATAGTTTGTTCATCATTTTGAAATTTTCAAAATTGCGAACACCCAAAAGAGAAAAATGCTTTTACATTTTAAAGTGAATGTTTATTGTTCCCAGTGGTGATAATTACTAATTTATTTTATTTATTTTTTTATTATTTTGTCCCACAGGCCCATATTGACAAAACTGTTCTTCGAGCATGTTAAACTTATGATGAATGATTCTCATCTGAAGTTTTCTGTAGAATTCGAGGTAAAAGAAATATTTTTATTTTTGCAATAAGGAAATTTTCATGAATAATACTTATTTTTGTAAGCAAGTAAATTTTAATTTTTTTTAGGTGTACTGGAACGTAATGTCTTTTTTTATAAGCAACAAATTGAAACAAATAAATTTTTAACAAGTTTTTAATGACAAATCAGCTGTGTATGGAGAATAGATTTATATTTACATTATAAAGCAAAAATTTCATAGAAAACTTTTTTATTTCTTTCAAGAAAAAATTGTGAATAAAGCTTTTCTTGATAAAGTGTGGTTCAACCAAAATACCAAAAAATAGAAAAGCTTTCCGAGTTTCTTCGTATATGTTTTGGGCTGTTTGGCCCTCAGTGATTCCGGTGACATTTACGATGACTGGTAGACATGTTGGATAACAGCGATGTCGGAAACCAACGATAGGCGTAGACGGCATATCGGTGCTGTCCTGGGGCTCTACCACCATGGTAACGGAAAACTTTCGGTAGCGAATAAATTGAGCTTTCTCTTCTCATGACATCACAATCCGAGAAATATCCGATGTGCCCTAGCACACGATCCTATCGTAATTGTTTGACTGTCATATTCACTATCGGAAGTAATGCTGTTTTTTCCCGACACGTTGGATGAAGGCGAAAACTTGCATTCCGGTACCGGAGAGTATAAGATGGATGGGTTTATATTGTGTGTATCACGAAGTGTTAGGTATTTCCGCAAAAGGACCCCTCGACCTGTCACGGTGGGTCAGTCAAAAACCGGCTTCCACTCTTGATGGATGACTCCGGAGTCTTCGAAAATTCTGAAGACAATGCCTTCGTTTAAGAAAAAGGGGAGAAAGCCGTGTGTTTTGATTGGTTGATCGGTCTTAGTGTCGAGATAAGATGTACCACGCACAAAAATACTCGCTTGTTTTATTCGACACTCATCGTGCTATCCCCAAAACGAGAGTCTCGGCTATTTATCCAAAGTATTTGACTATCCGAGAGCCAGAAATATCCTGGTGGTAGAGCCCCTAGTTTCTCATTCATTCGTTAAGCAGCAGTGCAAGAACCGACGAAATTGTGTTGGAAAGGGTTTTATAACGCATCCTTTCAACATAATTAAATTTAGCAGGCAGGGGTTTTTCCTCAGCACAAGAAAAGAATAACTATCCTAGCATGAGAGAAGTTTTCTTCATCCCAAATCAGCCTTTTGTGGGTTACTTATCACCATGTATTTGGGAAATGTGTTTGCCAACATGTTGGAGATGCCAGATAGGTGTTCGCTTGGGAAGCAAAGTCACTTAGGGCGCTAAATGAGAAGTTTTTGCTTTCCTTAGTGGTGAATACTAAAAGCTTTGGTTTATTGTAATGCAAAGATTAAAATTTTTTGCATCATTCATGTATCATTTACGGCCTTACTCACCAAACATTTGAGAGGCGAATTAATTCAACTACTCGTCTTAATAGTCATGGTTAAAATATCTTACCGATGACATTAGCACGCTTATTTGGATTAATCGTATGTCAAGTACTTGGTGAATAAAGCTGTTAGTGCACTTATAATACAATACTAATACTATTGACAATGTTGAATAAAACTTAATCGAGATTAATTACTGAAAACTAATAATTAATTAATTTATAACTATAACTTAATATAGTTATAATTAATTTATAACTATATTAAACTATAACTAACAAATGACACTTGAAATTTTTTATCCAATAATCCCGAATAACGACTACTAACAAGGTACTTACGTATTACACCGTCTTCCATTTGTGGCAATATTATTTCCTTATCTGTGTGGTTAACGCCACTAATGTTAAGCAATTACGCAATTCTTTGTGTCTGTGGTGATAACCCTATTTCATTAGAGTAGATAACCGTTTACTTATTTAATATACCACTGCTTTTAATGTCACCATCTGTATGTGTTTCGCCCAACAATGAGATTAAAGTCATTTGGTACGGTCGGTGGTAAAATACGTAAGTACCACTAATAAAATTTCTCTGCCTTGAATCGTTAATCGCGCTTATTTATTTTTTTTTTTTCCTTCCAACGCTGGTAACTGAATCCTTCAACAGACGCTGAAAAACGAAAGCCCGCAACTGCCTTGCACCGTTGCAGAATCGGAAGAGAACAGGCCGAAGAACAGATGGATGAACATATTCCCGTGTAAGTTTTGTCTCTCCATTCTTCACCCTTTGAAGCGCAACCTATTTCCCAATGTCGAAAAACTCCATTCTTCTTTTAGGAAAAATATGTGAATAAATTTTTCAACACAGCCGGAAGTGTCAAAAATGCTCTATATCTCCATGGTACGCTATGGGCGATTCGATCGAAGACCATCTTGCTGGTAGTTAAATCGTGGGATGGCAACGGGTGCACTTTTTCGACAGTGGGCAGTCTATCTAGATGTTCACCTTAATTCTTTAACCCTTTAACGCGCACTGTTCCCGCTCTGGGAACAGCAAACTCTGACATTTTCACTGTTGCCAGACACGAAGAATAAATTTGATTTCTATAAAAATAGTTGCGGGTGACATAGCTACACGAGAATACTTCATTTTTTAGCACGTCATTTCCCAGAAAAAAAAATTGTCACGATTAGTTTTAACAGCACTGACATCTGCTGAAAAATGGAAGAATGCGAGAACAGCTGGATAGATTGCCCAATACTGAAAAAAGGGCAGCCGTTGCCATCGCTCGACTTAACTACCAGCAAGATGGCGGACGAATCGAAACGTTCATCGCGTGCCACGCATCGCGCGCCCTTTTCAACGCGTGCCACGCAGGCCCATTTTTTGACGACAGCTGGCTGTGCGCCGGCACAGCCAGCTGTCGTCAAAAAAGGGTCTCTAGATCTGTGGCACGCGATGAACGTTTCGATCATCCGCCATCTTGCTGGTAGTTAAGTCGAGCGATGGCAACGGATGCCCTTTTTTCAGCATTGGGAAAGGGTTGTGCCTCGAAGGGTTAATCGAAATGAAATGTATTCTTCGCTAATCAAAACAGCCAAAATGTCAGAGTTGTGTCCTCACAGCGAGGACACCGCATTTTAAGGGATTAAAACACATTTTAGGATTTCACTTATAATTCTCATTGATAGTTACTTGTTTTAGTACATGCAGTGGCATGTTAAAATATTTCCAAGCCGGTCCCGTATGTTTAGAACTTTTTCTTCATATGCAGTGCGCCTGGTCACGTCCGTTACCGCCCCAATGACTTTTGATAAATACGGCAAGAGCTATAGTCATAAAACTATACTAATACGCTTATACCCCTTGTATTTTACGTTTTCTATTTTTAACATTAATGTGCGCAAGGTGTAGTGTCTTCTCTTACTAAATGGAAGATACTGTTGCTGAACAACTTTGTGATTGGCCTTTTCCCCGTATTTCGTACCATTTTTGAGATATAGAAACCTAACGCCAAATTTAGCCACCAGATAGTGTTGTGAGCGGTTTTCTTGCTTAGCGTATAGCAACTTTACTGTACCAGTACCTAGACTCCACTTTTATGACTATAGCTCTGGTCGTTCTGAAATTATTGGAATGACCGCTGACTGAAGCGGGCAAACTTGTATATCTATGTTATGATGATCGTAAATGATTTGTCATCAAGCTACTATATGCAATACGTTAAATAAGTAATGATACAAGTAACCATTGCAGCCACACTAAAACAAATTTGAATTTCACAATTACATGGATTCAAAGCAGGGTTGGTATGATTTAAAACTCACGGTTTAAACCATGGTTTAAACCAAATGGTTTTTCTCTCTCTCAAAAAAAAAAAAAAAAAAAAAAAAAAAAAACAATTGTTTTTTAAAAGAATAATTTAAAATTCCGAATACTACAGATATAATACGTCCTGATATCTTTTAAAATTATCCTTATAGTATCAACAATAAGTTTTTATATTAATGTAATAGATATCTTATTGTTTTTTCATTAATAAAAATTATTAATGAAACTTAAATTACAGGCCGCATTTTTAAATTGTTTCTAAAATAGAGGTTTTGTGTTTAATAGCTTATTTTTTAAACCTTAAAAATATCATTTCGAACAACTTATCACCATTATTATTGATGAATCTAAGTGCAAGATTCCATGTAAAATGTAGTAAACAATTACTGTTGTATTATATTATATACTAAATATAAAAAAATAGTATCTCGAAATAAAATAGTAAAACTGAATGATTTCAATGTCCACATAAGTATAGCAACAATTGTTTATTTACTTTGCTTTAATTATTTTCAGAAGGAATATTAATTGTTATTTGAACATTTTACAAATAATTTTATTTATAAGTATGAAACAGGTAATTATAAAAGGATTTTTTTAAAAAAGCTAAAAAAACCTGGTTTAAACAAAAAAAAAACCTGCCTTTTTTTTTCCAACCCCGATTCAAAGTAATCCCTTTGCACTTCCACACATTTTACATCGACCATATATTTTGTTGAATGAACCCTGAATGATTTGGATGTTGACCTCCTTCAGCGTGTTGTCCACATGACAATGTGACCAACAACAAACAAATGGACAATGTAATGATTTGGCGCACCGGCTCAATGCGCACTATACGTGAACGTGATAATGCAAATGTAAGCAATTTTTAGCATCAAACAGATCAGTGTGTTTAAAACCCACTGTTTTTGCTTGATTTTGGCACCTGCAGACTTTTTCATACTTAACAAAAAATAACTTTGTTTTAAAAGGGGGAACGTTTCAGTGACGCGAAAGACATAAATTAACAATCAAAGACTGAATTAATTGGCGGTTTCTCAGCTAACTGCGCGCAGTTGTCTACAAGAACGATGATCAACCAGCTCTGATTTAAAACCTGAGAGTCTAAGATTGCCTGAAATTAAAACAAGTTGAATGAGTGACACTAGTTGAACGTTTACGAACATGTCCGTAGTCACTTCTAGTTACTGACATTGTTTTGTTTGTACTGTTTATAGTTGACCCGACCCGGGTGAAATTACTACCCTTGTGCGATGAGCCTGGATCTGATTTCATAAATGCCAACTACATACCTGTGAGTATTTAATCTTATAAATCTTGTTTAATATTATGTACACTACTTCCCCACAAAGTATGTTTTTATCATTATAGACCATACTGTATACCACTTAGCAAAAATAGCCCGTATTCATTGAGCATACTTCTAGGAAATATTTTTCCGACAGATAATAATTTTTTGGTTTTTTTCTTCTCATGAAAAGAATAATCCTCTCGGGTCGTTTTATTGATTCTATTTCTGTCATACTTATTTATTTTCTTCTTTCAGAAAACAGTGACAATAGGATGCCATAGATTTCGGGCGTTTTGTTCGTCTAAATGCAGTCCATCTGATCTGAAACTGTACAGTTTTTTTTTTCTTCTTCTGTAGAACCCACTTAGGAACAGCTTTGGTATAACATTTAACCCTTTGAGGCGCAACCCTTTTCCCAATGCTGAAAAAGGGGCAGCCGTTGCCATCGCTCGACTGGTAGTTAAGTCGAGCGATGGCAACGGCTGCCCTTTTTTCAGCATTGGGCCATCTATCCAGCTGATCTCGCATTCTTCCATTTTTCAGCAGATGTCGGTGCTGTTAAAAAGAATCGTGACCATTTTTTAACGGTAAATGACGTGCTAAAAAGGTAAAGGATTCTCGTGGAGCTATGTCACCCGCAACTATTTTTGTAGAAATTCAATCTATTCTTCGTGACTGGCAACAGTCAGAACGTCCGAGTTGGGTGTTCCCGGAGTCCGGGAACACTGCGCGTTAAAGGGTTAACTAAGTAGGGTGTCTTGCACTTGGAAATGTGAGCTTATTCAGTCTATTGAAAAGCGAGAAAAAAAGTTATTAAGCCCGGAACTAGAAGTATTGTATCGCAATGGATTTCCTGGTGAAGGCACAAAATATGGAGAATTCCCTTGTCGAAATATTAAATCTGCAATTCTATTCCGTGACTTACACCACCAAACCTTTAGTTTCATGCTTTCAACACTTTTTTTTCAATTTTCATTGATTGCCATCTTAGAATTGTCTTATGAAACGATCTTGTTGGAAAATATAATTGAAAATAATTCAAGCAATAATAAGAATTTTAAGGTATCACATTGCACGATTTTAAAAAAGTATCATGTTCACGGCGTATTCGGAAAGTAAGTACCGTTTTGAGAAAAAATAACTCGACTGTTCGAGCCTCGTCAGGGGGAGACCCCCCTGACCCCCCTAATTTTTTAGTTTCATTATTGACATATTAGAACGATATTAATTGACTATGTCATATTTTATCTCTCATCTTTCGCGTATTTCGCCTGGTAACCCTGTGTTGAAATTTTTATGATTGTCTATTTATAGAAAAATACATGCGATGCCTATTCTACAGCTTACGAAATAGTGTAACAATAGATTAAATCTGTTGTGAGCGAATAGTTTTTAAATATATGTAAAATTATGTCGCATTTTTATGTCGCATTTTTGGGACAATTTTCAATAAAGGGGGTGAGAGATAAAATGACATAGTCATTAAAAATTAGTAGAAAGATTTTATTTTCAAGCCAGTTTTATTTTTACATGAAAGGGCATACCTTAAACGATTTTTCTACATATTTTCTGCAAATGTTGTACATTGCTTTCTCCAGAGCAACATCCAAAAGTTGTGTCCCTGTTAAGTTAGTCGATTCACCAACCCAGGAAAAATTAACCAGGTCGAATAGGGTTTTTACTAAGAATGTCGTTTACCGCGAAGGTTTCGCTTTAATCTCAGTCTCATTTCAGGTTCGATTTTGTAAATACTTTTTCTTCACATTTTACTTATTAGGTTTAGATTTGAAACTGGATATTATTTGACACTGGTTGCATGTCCCTGCTCGCTACCCCGGGGTGTTTCAGTGAACCGTTACACAACTTCTAAGAGGGGTAGGGTACATCGAGACGAACCAAAATCATGCGCCAATGGGCTGTCAGAAATGCTTTCCTGACGCGGTAGATGGCGTTTAGCGAAAATTCCGAGCTTTCGTGCAGGGAATATTCATTTCGCACCAGAACGCCAATTTAGTAGGATGGATGATTACACGATCGCAGAGTTTGCCAATATGCATTTGGCGTACGGGGCTGCAAATTGTAGTGGGACAGCCGCACAGCGTTTGTACGCGGAACGATATCGCCGCCCGACGAGGCGTATTGCCAGTCATCATTTCTTTGCAAGACTGCACCAGAGGTTAGCTGAGACAGGTTCATTAGAAAGAGCTCACAGGGGCAGGGTAAGAACAGCACGGACTGCAGACGTCGAACAGAATGTGCTGCAGCATGTACAGGGGAATCCAAGAACGAGTACACGAAGTGTTGTAGCAAACGCAGTCGGGGTTTCCCATTGCAGCGTCTGGAGGATTCTCCGAGAAGACATGTATCCGTTTCACGTGCAGCTTGTCCAGACACAGCAACCGGAGGATTATGCACCTCGTATTGCTTTCGCCCAGTGGTACCTTGGAAAATGTGCTACAAATCCCCCTTTTCCTGCTGCAGTGTTGTTTTCCGATGAGGCATCCTTCAAAAGGGAAGGAATTTTCAACACGTATAACGACCCTATCTGGGCGGTCGAGAACCCGCATGCAATACGACGTCGTGCAGCACAGATTCGATTTTCGGTCAATGTATGGGCCGGTATTGTGGGAGATCACCTCATCGGACCTTACCTGTTACCGTGTCGTCTAACCGGACCTAACTACTTGCTCTTTCTGCAGCCAGTATTTCCGCAACTTTTGAGAGATGAACAGATGTCTGCATCGACGCAACAGACAATGTGGTTCCAACACGATGGAGCCCCTGCCCATTATAGCGGAGATGTTCGTAACTACCTGGATGTCACATTTGGTCAACGGTGAATCGGACGCGTTGGCCTGCTCGGTCACCCGACCTATCATGTCTTGATTTTTATTTCTGAGGTCACATGAAATCGCTAGTTTATGACACCCCTGTTGACAATGCTGAGGTGCTGGTTGCAAGAATCGCAGTAGCTGCCGGAGAAATTCGAGATATGCTTCGGATTTCCATGCGTCGGAGATGTGAGGTGTGCATTGCAGCCCGTGGAGGTGGAAGAAGCTTCGAACACTTACTTTAATCCATGTACTTTTTGCTTCTTTTCATGTATTATTAAAACGATTTCTCGCGTACGGTCTCTTTTCTTTATGGTGCTTCTGTGTACAACACCGCTTCAGGAAAGTATTTCCGACCCCACATTGCTATATGATTTCGAGTTATCAGGATGTACCCTACCCCTATTAGAAGTTCTGAAACGGTTCACTGAAACACCTGTATATTTCATGGGGTAAGGTAATTTAAAAGAGCTCATTTGAATTGAACAAGGAATCAAAATGTTAACCCTAAACAATGTGTTTGGTGGCAGGGAGGCTGAAAACACCTAGCCATTTCCCTGGACGCGCGTCTGCTTGCGTATGTACGTAAAAAAGTCAGGCAGAAATTTGCTACATTGGCAACTATTCTCTTCATCAGTGGCCTTCAAGAAGGCCAGGCTTAATTCCGATTATTTTCTTTGGGGCTACATAATAGAAAAAGTGTTTTTTCCCGCTTCCATCAGCTGACATTGTCGAAATGTGACTGATGATAACGGAACCCATCGAAACTGTAACACCAGATATGCTGAAAAAAAGCATGGGAACGAATTCTGTTACAGAATGGATATCTTCCGTGCTTCTGGTGGACGTCACACTGAACATTCATAACGTTATTCTTTTAGTCATCTTACAGCGTCATTTTTTATTTATTTTTCCCAAAATGACGCCATTTTCTGCAGTTTTGAAAATGCATATCTCCATAGTTGGGATATCTGTTTGTAATCAGTCTCTTCTTTGTACAAAAAAAAAAATACAGCTCTGTGCGAAAGAGTGTGTACACAAGTGATGATTTCAAGAAATGATTTATTGTTCAAGATCAATAATAATCAAACAATAACGGTCCATGGATGTATGTTCGTAAGGATTGCAAAATAATGCTTTTCATTTATCATCTCTCCATCATGAAAAGAATTCCAATAAATTGTTGTCTATTTCAGTTTAGAGACATTCATCCATGTCAAGCACAATCTTAAATGCACGGTGCATTAACTTTTACTGTGGCTTACTGCTCGTTTAAAGTTCAACAGGGTCTCGCTAAACTAGATTAATAGTGTTACGAATTTTGGGGGCAACCCGCTGTTCTGGGGGTTCAACTAGTTCAAAATTCGTACTCTACGCTTCAAATATTTCAATTTTGTATTTTGTTGCATCAAAATTGGTTAATTAGAACCGGAGATACGTAGTTTTGGCACCAAATTTGGCGATATTACGCCAAAAAGTCGCCCTGCTTGGTGATATTTCGGACATTTGGCGAAATTTTCCCAATGGAGCTTGTAAAGGTGTTTTTCCTGCATTAACATCACATATCAGCCTTTCATTCATTAATATTTCTATGACGTAATCAAAACGCGATTGTTCGGGAATTCTTTAGAGAAATCTTATAGAAATCGTCGGAAAGTAAGAATAGGTGCGCGCAGCCCCGATCCAGTCAGTCTTGCTTCTGCCATGTTTTATCTTTCTATTTTGTTTAATTTCCCTAACTAGTAAGTGCACTCTCAGAAAAATTCGTCTTTATACTGTGCTGTGCCGCACAGCCAGCGGTCGTCAAAAAAGGGTCTCTAGATCTGCGGCACGCGATGAACGTTTCGATCGTCCGCCATCTCGCTGGTCGTTAAGTCGAGCGATGGCAACGGCTGCCCTTTTTTTCAGCATTGGGAAAGGGTTGCGCCCCAAAGGGTTAACGGAAATATTCCGGCAGCACTGATTGCGGCAAAATTTCCGTGAATCAAAGCAATGATTTTTTGAGAGTGTGATTGCTTGAAATTAGCATTTGTGTTCCTATCCATTCGCACAGCGTTATAAAAAAGGGCGTCTCTTCTTCTTCTTCTTCTCCCCCCAACAGGGCTACTCGTCCCCGCGCGAGTACATCGCCACCCAGGGCCCCCTCCCCCACACCGTGGACGATTTCTGGCGCATGGTCTGGGAGCAGTCGGTCAACACCATCGTCATGCTGACCCAGTGCATCGAGAGGGGCAAGAAGAAGTGCGAGAAGTACTGGCCGGACTCCGGCGAGGCGCAGTACAGCGGAGACCTCCGGATTACGTGCGTCTCGGAGTCCATCCTCTCCTCCTACGTCATAAGGATATTCCACATACAGCTGGTGAGTAAGTAGTAATGTCATAAAAGTATGGCGAAAAATTGAAGCGCCAATGGAATTCTAACATCCTACTCTTTTAAAACTCTACAATACATTGCATTCAAAAGTAAACTTGGGGAAGTGTGTTGACAAAAACATCACGGCGATCATATTAAAGCGGCCTGGTACCTCGGTGGGTGAAGGCCTCCGTCAACATAAAGTGATCGGCATAGGTGCTAATCCGTGCAACGCGTCGTGGTGGGCAAAGCCTCCTCACATGAAGTGAGTGGCTCGCCCCACCAAAAATTACTCTCCAACTGCTAAAGGAAAAAAAACGTTAAAACATGTGTCTATAGAAAGAGCCCGAACTTTCTGGAACAATTTTAGCAGGTGTTTTTCGAGCAATATGCTTCTTGTGCAGCAGAGAAAAACCGCAAACACATCTGCTTCATCTGGAGCAAAGATATATACGAGGAAGGGATGTTATGATTATTCGTTTAGTAGGATAGAAAACTGGCGACAACTGTTATTTTATTTCAAAGCAGCTGAAAGGGAAATGCTTTAGAAGTACGTTAATGCGCTGTAATTGAGAAGGCCAAGAGGAAAAATGAAAGCTTTAAAAAATAGTTATTATTAAAAACTTTTAAATTAGATTTAGAATAGATTATTAGTTTAAATTTAGACAATATTAATTAGGATTTGTATTAATAATTTTTCATTAAAAAATATGCACGTTGTGTCAACGTGACAGTTACGCTGATCCCTCTCTCACGGATTCACTGACTCTCTAACAATTCCGCGAAACCACTCGAAGATGAAACTTTTACCGCCATTACTCCGAGACAGTCGCGCTCCCAGGATTTTAGTTTAGCGGTTGCTGGGCTACACACAAGCACTGCGGAACTCGGTTAGAGCGACCTAGATTAGTGACGACTTTCCTATAACGTCAAAATATTCGGTACCACTTGACTGTCCCATCGAACACAAACCCGAATTTAACAGTGTTTCACAAACTAACTGTAAGTATTTGCAGTACACTCCCTCGTAACCGAACTCCGTTTAACGGGATCTCCGCTTTAACTGGCCGCATTTGACTTTAAAAAAGGTTTTTAAAAATACAAAATTTCCGACAATAAATGACACCGACCTCCGCCATATCACATACAGATGGGGCAAAAGTACTGGAAAAAAGTTTTATACTATATAGAACAACAAGCATCAGCTTCCTACATCGATGTGATCATTTAAAAAGAAAATTAAGAAACTGTGCAATAAGTTGTCGAATTTTCAATCTTCAGCAGGAAAAAAAAGAACTACTGATGTTTTTAGAACCGTCCTCCTAATAGTCTATAAAACTGTCGCATTTATTATAATGCAGTCCCATCAATTAATTATACATCTATTTTCATTCTATGATTTAACCGGATTTTCGCTTAACCGGTCCCAATTAAGCCGGTTAAGAGGGAGTTTACTGTATTTAAAAACTTTTTTTAAATAAATGTCTTTTTTGGTTAGAAATAATTTGAAGACAATTAATAAAGGAAAGAAAGAAAAAAAATTAATTCATTAGCAACAATTTTCATTTTTTAAAGCTCTTCACTTCCAACTTTCTACTTTTAGACCACATAGCCCCCTCCGTGGACACGCCTATGCTCCAATAAGATTAAAATGTTCAAATACATTAAAAAGCATAATAACATTTACGCGAGGGCCATAGCAGCCCAGTGGTATAGGCGTTGGACTCGTGACCGGAAGGTTGCGGGTTCGATACCGACACACTGCTAAAGACCACTGTGTACATGCGGTGTACGTGCATGTTAAATCCGTTGTTCCGAAAGTCCTCTCGGCTGTCGCTAGCAGTTTCCGGGGGTTGCCAATATTCAAAAACATATCAAAAAACGAAATATATAAAATACCCTCTGATGAGGCTCTAAATTGCTGCAGAAAACTTCGGGGAAGGACGTGTATGTAGCTCTAAGTGACACATTCAGTGACGTGAGCTGTCCTCTCCTATCAAATAAATAAATAACATATACACGATTTGTACGATCCGCTTGAAAAGTTTCGTAATTATGTATAAAAATAATCTGCACTACTTTAAAAATCCAGTTCCGCCATTTTAAAGCGATTATCCGCTCTTTTCAGCTCCATTTTATTTCCGAGAGTCAAAAAAGTGAATCATTTGCGTGACAAAATGAGCTGTTTCAAGTGACAATCACGTCATACTGAAATCACGGTTATCAGGCTTTGAAGGGAAAATTGCGATTCTTTGTTTAAAATTATTTTTACAGATAACAAAGTTTTTTTTTTTAAATGATCGTCTGCTTAAAGCATTGACATGAGAGGGGTTGTGTACACAAAACGAAATAGTTCGAATGCGAAAAGTTTCCGTTTGTTTCTAGAAGAGCATGAAATTAAATTTGGTTATATACCGTATTGGCCCGAATACAATATTTTTTGACTGATCATTTCCTTTAAAAGCCTGATTCGCGATAAATCCGAGGCCTAAATATGGGATTTTTCTGATTATGTTGATGAAAAATTTCGGGGTCGCGTTATATTCGTGCCTATACAGTAATAAAAATTGAATGAAAAGTTATTTATTTTAGCTGGACGAAGATTAAATATATTGACTACAGACATAGTTTCGTTAAATGTTTGTTTTTCTAGTTCCCGTTGTAATTCCCTCTACAACGGGCTTTGCCTTCGAGTTAAAAATATTTTTGAAAAATCAAACGAACCAATTGTGGCTGTGCTCGCTTTTAGTGTTCCATCAAATGGTTCAACATCGAACGAAGTTTTTTTTAGAGGTTGTGGCAGGACATTTTCTGTTAAAAGTTTTAGAAACTTGTTCTTAATTGGCTTTTAATTATTTAGGGGTCGTATGAGCGTCACGTGAAACAAATGCACTTCACCCATTGGCCCGATTTTGGCTGTCCGGAGACCCCAGAAGATTTGATAAACTTCGTCAACGCTGTACGGGACCATCTTCCAAGGTCTAAGCCTGGACCCATAATAGTGCACTGCAGGTGAGAAGGACATTTTATTGTGCATTTCTGATAAATAATGTAAAAACATGAATTACATGTAGATTTAAACATTTTCTTTTGTACATTTTTGTTTGATCATGCAAATACATTCAGATCTTAACTGTAAATGACTTACTGCTGAGAAACGTTTTAGCTACAGTTTATGGGAAGAGGTATACGACAAAAAAAACTATTTTACACTCCCAAGAGTAAATAATAGGGATGCACCGAATACCATATTTTGCCGAATAACGAATACCGAATATTCGGTTGAAATTCTAACCGAATATTCGGCCAAATGCCGTATACTTGGTTAAAATTTATTAAACCGTTGTTAAACTTTGCCAATGATTAATTTAATTAGTTTATTCTTAAACAATATTTCATATGGTGTAAAACTTCAAAAAGTAAAATCCTGCAAAATTTAATGTCCAAGTTTTACCTTTATACATTATTAATAACTTTTCTAAATATTAGTGAAATGTTGGTAATTTTTTTACCTGCATATTTTATTTTTAAAAAATTAGCAGTTGATTGACTTTACATATTTATGAACCCTGAATCATATGAGTTTTTTTCCCCTGATTACTGTTTCAAATTTAAATGAGATAGTAATAGCAAGGTTAATGTAATGTGTCATAAGATTTGAGAAAAATTGAAAAGCAACGAAATTTAAATTTAACATCCGAGTGTTTTCTCTTACATTAACCCATTAAGGACGGTAATTTTACCCCCCCTCCCCCACAATCTTTCCCTTGAACTGAATTAACTTCATTGGGGTTACTTGAGTGAGAATGTCCTTTTCTATGTGTTCAGATGTCAGATGTGAGATTTAGTAAATATGGTCAGGTGACCATATGGTCACGGTAGTCCTTTATGTGACCATACTATTAACCATTGTTTGCTGTTACCATACGGTAACCCTAGTACTTAATGGGTTAAAACTAATTTCATTGTGATAATAGTTTTTTGTGTGATTGTGGCAACACTACGCTAAGACGATTTACTAAGGATGGGGGGGGGGGGTTCGCAGGAGGACTTTCTAAGGGTTCCTAACACGTATTCACATGTGATATTAGTAAGTAACAACTTGAATTAATTTAGTACTATGGTACTATACTATATCTTTCATTCATGATATAAAAAATATGTATTTGTTTACCAATTGGTGAATACTTTAATTTGTTTACTATTCAGTTGACGAATACTTAAGTATTCGGCCGAACCGAATATTCGGTTTGTCTGCCAAATAGGCAGTATACCGAATACCAACTGAATACTCGGTGCATCCCTAGTAAATAAGTTCTTATAATATAAAAGTACGATTTCTCAGTCTCAATTCTTTTGACTAACACAGTTCAATTTAATGTTCTTAATAATATAAAATTTATAAATTAGCAGTTTAGCTAAGCCTAAAAGAAGTAATGCTTTTAGTAATAAGCTATTTTATCGAAATGTGCAAGGGTATAGATGTGTGAACTTCTGATCTATCCCTACCTATGCCCCAGGCAAATGATTATTCTGACTTTGCAATTTTTTTAGTATTTAGTTGTTATAACACTATTTTGTTGAGAGTTCATTTGTGTAAGAAATAAAAATGATGAATTTTGAAACTGGAAAAGGGAATTATAGCAACTTTTAAAGTTATTCTTCCTAAACTAATTTTTATAAGCATTGGAGCGGGCTACAGCATCGATTATTTATCTGCATTATTCTCCTCCGATGATAGTCTTGATGCATGAAAATATACAAAAAATTGGGAGAAGTTAAACCAAATGTACTTTTAATTTTTTTAAATCTATTTTTTAATCTGTGATTTGTTTAATCTGTGAGTTGTTTTTTAATCTGTGAGAAGACTATTCTGCAAGGTTCTGCCCACAAAAGATGATGGTTCCCAGTAGCCGTGCCCAGGTCGGGTTTATTGAGTATGTTTAATATTATAAACATACCCAATAAACTTCTACCTACTATATTTTTACTTATACTACCTACTATACACTATATTTTTTTTATTAAACATGAGCTTCAGAAATATGCCTTTACTTTTCTTGCTCTTTTCATTTGCTTATAAAGCTATATTTTTAGTATTTTTTAAATTCACGAAATTATTTTCTTTTTAACCCTTTAACGTGCAGTGATCCCGCTCTGGGAACACCAAAATCTGACGTTTTGACTGTTGCCAGTCACGAAGAATAGATTGGATTTCTATAAAAATAGTTGCGAGTGACATAGCATCATGAGAATCCTTTATTTTTTAGCACGTCATTTCCCGTCAAAAAAAATGGTCACGATTACTTTTAACAGCACTGACATCTGCTGGAAAATGGAAGAATGCGAGAACAGCTGGATAGATTGCCCAATACTGAAAAAAGGGCAGCCGTTGCCGTCGCTCGACTTAACTACCAGCAAGATGGCAACGGCTGCCCTTTTTTCAGCATTGGGAAAGGGTTGCGCCTCAAAGGGTTAAATATGTTCGAAAGTTTCCTGGTGTTTTAACCTTTTATCAATAGAAAATAATTTGTGCCAAATGTTTTTGTGAAAATTCTCCACCCCTTTCCTATTGAAACCGTTTGCATAGAATTATTTAAGAATTCTTTTTCGATTCCAGCGCTGGCGTGGGTCGTACGGGCACCTTCATAGCTGTGGACAGGTTGTCTTTGCAGCTACGCAACGCTCCTAATCCTGGAGAAGACACTGTAGATGTCTATGGGACGGTGCTGGAGCTGCGAAATCACAGGACCAACATGGTCCAGACAGAGGTGAGGAGCA